>CM060095.1:2462475-2604620 GCA_030522485.1 Stenchaetothrips biformis | reverse complement strand
GTAAGTTAGCTTGCCACTCCAGTGGCGCTCCGTTTTGAATGCCAAAATTTGGCCTTCTGGGCCCGGATTGGCCTCTTTGAATGCCAAAATTTGGCATTCCGGTGAACTTGGACGCCAAATTTTGGCATTTTTAAAGGCCAATCCAGCCAAGAATGCCAAATTTTGGCATGCAAAACGGAGCGCCACTGGAGTGGCAAGCAAACATACCGAGGGAATTGCAGTGCACGCCGAAAATTGGCGATAATTTACGAGTTAAGCCGATTTTTGGCATGACTTTACCGTCATGCCGCTTTTTAGCGTGACACTTAATTCACGCTTCTACAGTGGCACGAAGTCACGCCGATAGATTTTCAGTGTAACCAAAGCGTGGATTTTTTTTTTTGATTTTTTTTTTAAAATTTCGTTATTTTTGAGGGGAATAGGCGGGTGGCCACTAGTGGGCGGCGAGGAGAGGGGGGGGAGGGGGTCTCATGAGATGCTTTGCTTGGTCCAAATTAAACATTGGCAGTCAACGGCCTTGACGGACGCGCACGGCGGCGTCGCTTGCTGACGAGTTCGCTTCAAAACACTAGTGTGGCCATCACTGGCCGGGCCCGTTTTTGCCTGCCCAGTAGTGGCCACCCCCCTTTTACCCTCAAAATTCACGGAATTTCAAAAAAAAAATTCCACGCTATGGTTTATTTACCCTCTCTCGACTCTGCCAGCTGATGTCTGTCTCGCTCGGACTTCGCATGCACACCTGACGAGCGGCGTCGTCAGAGCCTGCGCTTATCCGGGCCCGTAAGAAAACCACCGGCCGGCCGGCCGAAGACGCAGCGTTCGGCCGCGCCCGCGCGGCCGTGCACGACGCTAACAGGACGAAATTTTCTAGCAGTTGTGTTTTGAATAGGTGACAGTGCAAAACCCCAAAAGCTCGATTGTAAAACTTCTTTTACCTGGATGGAATGTTAGCGCAAAGTGTGAAGTGGCCATCACTGGTACCCTGGCCACAATAGGGCATCTTACCCTACATCACTAGTGCACATCAGAGTGGGGTTAATGGGTTGATATGAATTTGCAATATTATCACTGTTTTCCATTTCACACGAGGTCTTGATGGAGTTTGAAGGTAAGTCACTATTGGCAGTTTACACTTAATAATTTATGTTCATGTCAGCAGAATGATCCTCCAACATCAAAAGCTTTTTCCGGCCCTTCAACTTCAGCTGGAACGAAAGCGAAAGGCAATACTTTATCTAAACAGAATCCACATTTTTCACGTCTTTTATCCAGAGAAGGCATGACTGACTCAAAAAATTCTACTGTGAGTTTGTATTGTTAGCCTTCCATAATATTTTAATTAGTCTCAGACACAATTGGCAGTTGACACTTAATAATTTATCTTCATGTCAGCCGAATCATCCTCCAACATGAAAAGCTTTTTTCGGCTCTTCAACTTTAGCTGAAACGGAAGCAAGTGAGGGCAATCCTTTGACTGATGAGGAAGAAGAAGGTCCCCAGGCAAAAAAGCCAAGAAAAAGTTCTGTGAGTTTATCTTGGAAGACGTTAATAAAACTTTCATCACATGTAAGTTACTGAAGGCATTTAATATTTTCTTGAATTTTACAGAGAAAGAAAAGCCTACCTGACATTAGTGCCTAAGTGGACACCATTCTGTGAAGTTGAAATCGATGAGGGCAGAGGGGCCCTACACAGAGCACGAATAATAGAGGAAATGTGTTGGCACTGAGTTGCCCAACTTAAGACATGGGATATGCAAAATATGCCAAAAAAAATTGTGCGAATCCCAAACTGGCAAGTTTGGGTGACAAGGGGTCTACAGTTCCATCAGTACGTGGTGAGAGTCTTGGTGCTTTCTTACATTTGCGTTTATTCTATACTATTTATTTTCCGTAGAGAGGAGTGGCAAGCTCGATGTCTGCATTCATGCGGAGGCAGCGAGCACTCTTAAAGAAAACGCGTGATGATGCCCAGCTGACATCAATGTCAGAGGATACTGCAGAAATGTAGGTTGAAATCAATCTTCAGCTTACAGAATGGGTTAATTTACTGATACATTATCCACTAAAATTCTGAAACATTATCTCACTGTACAGGTCACCACTAATTCTTAAGCAGCTACAAGAGTTGGGAACTTGTAACAACGAAGCTAAGCTTATGAAATCACTGAGAGACACTTTCACTGTAAGAAAAGCTGAGGAGCTTGATGGGTACATGGAAGTTCTCAAGAAATATCAATGTCTTTCAAAGCCAAAATTGGTAAGTATTAAGAGCATGCAACAGAAATAAACTAGCAAGTGAAAAGTTAACTAATTTTGTCAAATCACATCTTGAGATGGAATGCAGCGGGGAAGAAAGAGCTGCTAACTTCTCAAAAATGATTAGAAAGTGCAGGTCACTTGATGCCATTCCCACAGGGGACGAAATCAGCGACAAAGTCGCCTGTGAACTGACTGTTGGACTTCACAACTCTGTAGTGCAAGCAAAGTACAGGACAGCTCCTCCGCCCCTGACACTTCAACTGGTAATTAGAGACACAAAGAAACTATTTTGGTTCACCTCACGTTTTTTAAATATAGTTAACAAGTTTTGTATTCATATTACCTTTGGACTCCAATTGGATCATCAGTAACAATAGAAACGAAAAATGCTCTGCCCTTCAACATAAAGCTGTACCACAACCCAGAGGGCAAGCAACAATACCTATTTCTAATGGGGTACAAGGAGAGAATACTTCATATCAAGCACCCAACTGTACTGCAAGTGGCGACCATACTGTATGGAGCCAGGAAGGTCTTCAAACAAGATCCGTCGTGTCAATACGAATACCTCACAGACTTCCTAGGGTACTGTTTAATGAATCGAAAAGTGGCAGTAGACCACCGATACCCAAAGAGGGGGCTCATGTCGTTCATTAATTTAACATTCTCCAAAGTTTAGTTAGATATAAATTTGAAAGTGTACAGTTCTTTCTTGTTGTTTCAAAACAGAAATTCCACAAAATTGTTACTTCATCTCCATCACATTAAAAACTTCGATTGTTTCCCCTATTACGAGTTATAAAAAAAGAGTGTAATAGATATAAGATTTCTACACTTATTTCAACTGTTTCAGAATCTTAGTAATATGAACTAATGTCTAGTAAACCCAAAATGATCTTTGAAATTTGTATTTCTCATAGAGTATAGTACCAAGTATTACAATTTAAATTTCTATGTTGAGGTAAAACAGCAGACACGGTTTACTCATTAATTGTTCTGATTATGCACTCTCAAAGCAAAGATTCTATTCCTTTCTAGTGATTAAAATATACAGTTTATCTATTCCCTCACTGCTTAGTCTCAGCTCTGTCAATATATCTGTTAAAGTAAAAATACAGCAAGCAATAACTAGAAGCAGTCAAGTTTACATCAACATGCAGCTGAGCAAATTTTTATGGTACGGTAACAAAAGGGGAAAAAAAGGAATTATTTCAATAAGTCTTTTGCTTCAGTTTGAATTTTATGGTAGTCGCAGGTTTTGTCTTCAGAACAAATGCTGAACTGGTCAGTGCAGTGCCAGATCATTCCAGGCACAGAGTTAAGCAGTCACCTTCCAATCTGGGATCGTCTTGACAGCACGCATCTATTTGTCCCAGTCTTTGCAACTGGACAGGTGGCACACAGGAAGCAGTTGAAACAGAGGTGGTATTGGAAAGGTCAAGCAAGCAGCGTAAAGTTGTTACTGCAACGTGAAAAGAAACATTGACATTGGCAATCAAACTTTGAAGGCGGGCTCAGCTCGTGGGAGAATGTACACTTGCGGCAAAATAAGAACCAACTGAGCAGGAATTAATTTTGGAATGAGATCACTTCACATTCGCTTCCGTTTATTTTGCCTTCTTGGTAGTAATCCAATTATCATTAGTTACTGCAACTGAGTCTGAGTTCAATCCATTAATCTTAAATCGAGCAAGTTATTGTGATTGACTGCTAAGCTGTAGGAGCTATTCTAACTTCTGAAATAACTAAGTACCGAGGCAGGTGCAGTCAACTTTCAATCTGTGATCATCCTGGCAGTATGCATCTTTTTTCCGAGTCTTCACGACTGGACAGGCGGCACACAGGAAGCAGTTGAAACAGAGGTGGTATTGGGAAGGTCAAGCAAGCAGCATAAAGTTGTTACTGCAACATGAAAAGAAACATTGACATTGGCAATCAAATTTTGAAGGCGGGCTCAGCTCGTGGGATGATGGAAACTTGCGACAAAATGAAAACCAACTGAGCAGGAATTAATTTTGGGTTAAGGTCACTTTTAAGTCGCTTCCATTAATTTGGTAAGGAAGAGATAATCGTCATCATCGACTTGTATACTGTGTTCAATACATTATTGCAACATTCAACAAGTTGCAGTGATTTAAGCGCTGAATGAGCTGTGCATCTAACTACTAAAGCTAATACCACAACACATCACACTTGACTCGAAGTTCTGGATTGGAGAGTGATCCAACACTGAAGTGGCAGAGAAGCAGGAAGCTTTTGGGGTGGGATAGAACAGCTCTGGCTCCATGCAACCAGTGGCGGAGCCACGGGGGGGCTCAGGGGGGGCTCAGCCCCCCCCCAGCTCGGTTTCGGCCCCCCCTATGAAACGTCCAAATCCGAGGAGAACGGAAACGGGGGGGGGGTCCAGCCGGCCGGCCGGCAAATAATGACACTCGCGGGGGCTGGGGCGTCCGCTGAGCAAGACCTCGCTTTGAGTCTGAAGGAGGACGACCTGGTGGCCACCTTCTGCGCGGCAAAGGACCGCCGTATGATGCTGGGTTGAGAGCTATTGAGAGCTAATAAAAATATGTTTCACTTTCACTCTTAAGCGCCTTGTAGGTAGGCAACCCTCTCAGTACGCGTCCCCCTGTAAGGTAGGCAATCTCCTAAAAAAAAGGTCAGCGCCCCCCCCCCAGCTCGGCAGTCTGGCTCCGCCACTGCATGCAACAGTCATGCAGCTCTTCTGAAGTTCTGAAGAAAACTAACCTGGAACACCAAAGCACAGGCAAACATGAGAAACCGTTTCAAATACTCTTGCAGGAGACGAGCTTAGGCAAGCTTAACTATTGGTGTCAACGCGATGGAGAGAGGCGCAAGTTTTGCTCACTGGCATTACCAAGACACGAAAAGAAACCAAATTATCGAGATCGTAACAATGAGTTTGTAGAGGGGTGCAAACCTTGCTGTTTTCTTGCCGCGACATACCGGCACAGCAATCATTACAGACCAGCATGAATAGTAAATAATGGACAACTTTCCAGCATACAAAAATGTACATACAAATTTGTACGCACTGCAAAAAAATTTCTGAAATTTAAGACATAAAAATGTCTTAAACTTAATAATATTTTGAAATGATATGAAAACTCAGAAAAGTTTGTGAAAAGTGCTATAATTTATTACATTTACCAAACCTAAAATGAAAAGTAAGAAATAGTTGGTAAATTTCAAAACCATTTTGAAAACTCATAAACTGGGTTTGTCAAAACTAAGGTTGCCTTTCAAAAGTAATAATTCGTCTCTTAAAATCCAGATGACTTATGACTTTTCACAACTAGATTTCTGAAACTGTTTCAAGTAAAGGTTGAACGCTTCAGCGAGTGCGGTCACATTCAACGTAAATCGAAGGTTTAGTTTGATAAATTCCCGCGAACTGTTGACAAGCTACTTCTCACATGGTGTGGTCCACAGTCAGCCGCTGGGTCCAAGGCCACGTTTCACAGACCTGCCGCTAGGTGGCGCTTGGAGCGCCGTGACCATTTCCCGATTAGTATTTCCAATTAATGTTTCTAAAATACTTTCTTTTTGCAAATGATACTAATTGTTGCGTTCGTAAATATCTTCTCTATCGGTTAGCTAAAAGTATTTAACAAAATATTACACTGATGTAGAGAAAAACGCATTTTCATGTTGCCACTCGCTGGCGTCTACGGTCGGACCTGAGGTTAGGTGCACGCACAATCCTCCTCCGTTGTGTGGTTCATACCATCAGTGACGAATCAAGGGAGAGTGGTCCTCTTTTCTCAACGTCCTATTTTTGAGTGCTGACCCAGTTCTGGTGCATGATGCACGTTGTAATGAAGACTTCTGTCACACATACATGGTATCTCGGACGTCAGTACAATCGTTCTAACCTCCCACTTTAGTCTAATATAATTATGAAATTTAATAAACAAAATTCTATGGGTTTTAAAAATTTGGTTATTAGTATTAAGAGGGGAAAGTTTCTTACTTTTAATAGCAAAAAATCTTTGTAAACTGCTTCACAAACTAGTTTCTTAAAATTAAGATGGATTTTTTTTGCAGTGCGGCACTCAAAAAATGCCCGTCTTCCAACCCACCCACTATTTTTCTTTACGATCTGAGTGGCGTAAGATGGGGGCGGAGGGGAGGGGGGGATAGAGGAGTGAGGAATAGAGGCTCTCTAGGGAGGAAGAGAGGGCCGGGGCCGAGAGGGAGAGGGGCTTGCTTCGTGCTTCGTCCTGCCCTGTGATGTATCAGTCCTCCTCCGAAACTGTCATGTGCCGGTCCGAGTCACGGTCGTTCAAGATTCAAGCACTGAGACCCCTGGCCAGTACAGGCATACGCCTCAGCCAAAAAAGAAGTTCTCTCTATCCCCCCCCCTCTCTCTCTCTCTCTCTCTCTCTCTCTCTCTCTCTCTCTCTCTCTCTCTCTCTCTCTCTCTCTCTCTCTCTCTCTCTCTCTCTCTCTCTCTCTCTTCAAGATTCATGCTAGTCTGAGTCTGAGTCAGTTCTAAACCCTAACAATACGTCGGAAATATTTGTGGGAAACGTTATTCAATCAGTCAGGTTCGCGCGTGTTTGATTGACAGTCAAAAACAACACGCATTATTTCTCATATGGAGACATTCCATGCCGGTTCGGCCAAGTCCTGAGGGTGACCATTGACGATTTTCGCGCAACTTTGACACTTTTTTGTTCTTGTGGAGAGAGGGCGATTGCCAAATTTTTAGGTCCCTGGGTCCATTTTTGAGGCCAGGGTGGCGATTTTTAGATTTCTCTGAACTTTCTTTGACCTTTTTGTTGAAATTGCGTCTCTTTCTCCCTTTCTTGGCTCTCCACGGCACAATTACAACACCAGCTCAACGGCTTTGTGCTTAAAAGACGCGTATTGAGTAGAGGAAGAGATTCCAGTGGTCAAATTTCACCTTTGACTCCATCTTCACGGTGATCCAAGCGATTAAATGAATAAAACACATGTAAAAAAGGGCCATTTTTGCCAACTTTGGGGAGGGATCCTTTAGTGAAGGGCAATGATTTTTTTAATTTTTCTGACGGATTCTTGAAGGTCTTTGGGAGCTCTTTCGAGAAGTGGTGCCAGAAAGTATGGGTGTACCCCTAGTTTAGCCGCTACAGCCCTCCAAAGTTTTGAAAAATCTCAAATTTGCACCAAATGGTGCAAAGAGTGGACTTCGGCTTCCAGGCCTACGGCAATGGCCATGCGGGCCCCACGCCATACTGGCCCAACTATTACTGACCTCTGCAATAATTTTGACTTGACCTCAAGCCCCAGGGTCGCCCACCGTCCCGGGGGGAGGGGGAGGGGAGGGAAAAACACGAGAATTTTCACAAAATGTTGCAGTTTTAGCTTTATCGTCCTAGCCTCGCACCAGTGGTGGTTGCGAGGGTGGTTGTGGACCTCAGACCGGATAAGTTTGACAAAAATTGACTTCCCCCTTTCTCTCCCCCCCCCCCCCCACTGGCCTTCCCGGCAGGCGGCCGGGGCACGCTGCTTTGGGCCGCACAGTGTGTGACCCCACCAATTGATTGCTCTCCGATCGAGGAATCCATTGGTGGGGTCACACGTTCGGTTCGAGTCCTGTTAGGCAGCCCCCACAGCACGCGTGCCGAGGGGTGGCCTACCCGGCAGGCGGCCGTGGCACACTGTCTAATTGGGCCGCACAAAGTATGACCCAACCAATAGATTGCTCTCCGAACGAGGAATCCATTGGTGGGGTCACACGTTCGGTTCGAGTCCTGTTTGGCAAATCAGGATCTCAAAACGCGTCTAGAATTTTGGCCTGCCTACCTCAGCCTGCTTACAAGACATGTTCTCCGCTTGGTGACAAGAATGGCCTTTAAAGTTCTCTTGGGTTGGCAACCCTGTTGACGCTTGTTGAATCGGGGTAATTTTCTCTTACTTATGTTGCAACTCTGCTGGTCTCGCAGGTTGGGGATCGTTGTTATTAAACGTGAATGGCATTCCCTCTGTGCTATTTTCTCTTCTCCTGCCTGAACTTTTTGAAATCATTTTGCTGGGCTTTATTCGACAGAGATTATTTTCCCTACTTTCTCACGTTTCGTTTTTTAAAATGAAAGATGGAACCAGGTGGGTGGTTAACACACTGACAGTTTGTGTTGACCAAGATTGTTGATGTTAATGCTAGGTTATGCTTTTTGTTTTAGCTAACAAAAAATTACCTTTAGGAAACGTTTGTGTTGGCCATCACAAAAAAGCAGTGTGGGCCGGTGTATACAAGATTGGGGCTCAATTTGTCGGCACTTCTTTGGAGCTGTATGTTGGTATATATTTGTGCAAGAAGTGCCGTCAGAAGATTCTTGGCTCCACTGAAGGTGTGAATGGTCAAGTGATTTATGTTGTCACTTCTCCCACAACTAGATAACCTTTTTTGTTTATTTGTTTGTTCCAGTTGTAAATAGTGCTCCAACTGCTTTGGTTTGTACTCAGGCCTGTACATCAGTAACTGGAGATGGTAACGGAAATGAAGGCATTATTCTAGTTCCTCCGTCTACACCTGCCAACTCAGGTTATTTCTTATCAGGCATTGCCTTTCCTTTTTTTCCCTTTTCTTTCTTTAATTGATTAGTCAGATTGAATTTCTATTTTGTTTTAAATTTTATTTCTGTAGATCGGATATATGCTGAACACACCTACGCTAATCTTGCTCAGGCCTCGACATCTGGAGCTACAGATGGTATTGGAAATGATGACAATCCAGCTCAGCCTTCCACATCTATGAGCACAGGTATTTCTTATTGATAGTTTAGCAATAATGTTAATTTCTTTTAGAATGTAAAATCAAGAATAAGATCTATTGTTTTGTGTTAAAGTTCTTTTTTGTTTACATTCATTCAGGTCCCATTGCTGGTCAGGTTTCTAGTGATATCAATCTTCTTGAACCTACCAAATCTTATCCGATGCAAGCCTCGACATCTGAAGTTGGAGATGATATCGGATATGTAGGGATCAGCTTTGTGCAGCCCTCCACATCAGCCAAAGCAGGTAATATTTTCCTAACTGGTGCTTCACTGAACTGTGTTACTTGTTAGAATGCATCCCCACAAAGAAGTGTTTCAATCCTCATTATAATTTTATTTTTTTTATTTTCAGGAAAATCTAATGTTAAAATCTTTTGCTGTGATCCCTTTGACAAAAATTTTACAGAAGTTTCATCTGACCTTCGACTCCCATCACTCGAACTACAAAAAAAAAGCAATTTAGATTGAAGAAAGAATTGTTTTGTCAGGTGATGAATACCTGTGTAGGCAGTGTCGCCAGATGATTAAAGAAAAATCAATTCAAGACAAATCTGCAGATGATGACCACACTCCTGTCAGCTCTCAACAGTCTTCAGCATCTGTGGATTCGCCAACCATTTCTCGGGACAAAGCTAAAACTTTCATTGAGACTGTATCAGGTTCACCCGTTTCTTTAAAATATTATGAAACAGGAAGAAAAATTAATTATGCCAAGAGGAAACTTGAAGGTATAGACAGTATTGTCAAGAAGAAATTGTGTACTGCCTTAAATTTACCAGTGAATTCCTTAGACACCAGTGAGAGTCCAGAATCAGCTGATTTTTATGAAAATTTAATTGCACTTCGAGATAAGATACCATCGTTGTCATACGCAAATAAAATTCAACTGCTGACCATTGTTCCAACCTCATGGTCACTGCGGAAAGTAAGCGAATTTTTCAAAGTGTCTCGGTATGCGGCTAAGAAGGCCAGGACTCTGCGTGAAACTGAAGGCATTTTTGCAAAACCATCACCTCATGTAAGTCGTCCAATTCTTGAGAGCACTAAAAAGTTAGTGTTTGAATTTTATTGTTGTGATGATGTCAGTAGAGTGATGCCTGGGAAGAGGGACAGTGTCAGCATGGGACAGGGTGTGCATGAGCAGAAAAGGCTCTTACTAGGCAACTTGAGAGAGTAGTACGCAATCTTCAAGCAACAAAACCCCACCATAAAACTTGGCTTCTCAGTATTTGCTTCTCTCCGGACCCAAATTCTGTGTGATGGCAGGGTCTGCTGGAACTCACAGTGTGTGCTTGTGCACCACTCATCAAAACCTCAAGCTGAAGTTCCATGCCCTCAAAATTAAGGAAAAAGTGAAAGCAGTGATTCCAAGTCTGGTATGTGAACACTCTACTAGGGAGGGCATGCTTGGAATTTGTCAAAAGTGCCCCAAGGAAAAAGATATTCTACCTATTCTTGAGAAGTAAGTACATTCTAAAAGGATGGACCGATACATCTGAAGAAGAGACAGAAGAACTTGACGATGCTCTCCAAGACATCTTACAAGAGACCGTTCAGTACAATCAGTGAACAACAGTTGACAGGGCTGAACTTGTTACCCATCAAAGTACCGTTCAAGAGCTACTTCATTCAGTGGTCAGTGATTTGCGTAAAGCAATACCACATGATTACATATCAAGAGAACAGGGTAAATTTTGGAAGGAATCAAAAGAAAGTATGGGTTCTGATGAAGCTATTATTATAATGGATTTCAATATGAATTATTCATGCTTGCTCCAAGATGCCATTCAAAATTACCAATGGTCAAAAAAGCAACCTACAGTCCATCCGACGGTTATCTATTACAAGGAAGATGGGGTTTCAAAGCATATTAGTCTCTGCTTTATCTCTGATGATTTGGACCTTGACTCCTCCTTAGTGCAAGCAATTCAAGACGCAACAATTAAAATCATTACCGAGAAACCCCTTTCATTAAGAAAGTAACCTACTTGACTGATGGCTGTGGTCCACAGTATAAAAACGTCCGGAGCTTTCTCTACATGTGCAAGTCAGTAACATACTTGTTTTATTTTTAATTATACATTCTTGCTGAAGTAAGTTTTTCTCTGTTCCATGCTGAACTTGACCTGTATTTCCTTTAATTAACAGGCATTTCTCCAAATATGGAATAAAAATGACTTGGCGTTTTTTTGCCACGAGCCATGGCAAGTCAACCTGTGACGCAATTGGGGCCCATGTCAAGCGGAGTGCTGTAAGAGCCAGTCTCCGACGCCCTGTTGATAATCAAATCACGGATGCTCTCAAGCTTTTTGATTTTTGCCAGAGCTCTGTCTTGAGCCACACTGTCACATTTTTTTTATTTCCAAGACAGAGGTTGATCTCAAAAGGAAAAGTGACAGGTATGTAAATGCTCTGCCTATTCCTGGCACTAGGTCATTCCACCACTTTTTTCCTCTATCTGGTATGTATAAAATGACAGAGCCATTTTTTTATCTCTGTAAACCTTTCTTTTAAATTTAAACCTTTTTTTCTTCCTTTAGAAACGACAGTGGGCTGCAAAAGGGTAAGCTCTGACCCAAGCTTGACCCTCATCCATGAAATCTGTGAAACCAGTGAGCCACTGACTTTTGAAATTAAAAATAACGTGGCTGTAATAGTGGAAAAAAAAATCTATGCGTCCCTTATCACAGACATTGACATGCAGGAGGAAGAAGCTGATCTAATGCTGGTCCACCCACCACTCCCAGCAATAAACTTTACCTGGAGTGAAGACTCAAGTGGCTATGTCGCACCACTTCCCCACATCTTGGCAACAATCGCAGTATCAGAGGCCGGATCAGTCTACTCCATTTCCAAGGATGAAGTGTCCAAGATAAAAAACCTAGCCAAGCTAAGGAAAAAGTTGACAAACAAAAAATAGACAACATATAGAGTTTAGTAAAATGTGCAATTTTTTCTGTAAGCTTTTTTTTTTTTTTTTGCGCACAAACACATTTTACTGTGGGTTATGATTTTGGTAAACGCCTCCAATAGAGACGGCCCACAAGAGGCGAGAAGACCGGCGCAGGCGGCCAAATTCTAGACGCGTTTTGAGATCCTGATTTGCCAAACAGGACTCGAACCGAACGTGTGACCCCACCAATGGATTCCTCGTTCGGAGAGCAATCCATTGGTGGGGTCACACATTGTGCGGCCCAAGACAGTGTGCCACGGCCGCCTGCCGGGTAGGCCACCCCTCGGCACGCGTGCTGTAGGGGCTGCCTGACAGGACTCGAACCGAACGTGTGACCCCACCAATGGATTCCTCGATCGGAGAGCAATACATTGGTGGGGTCACACACTGTGCGGCCCAAGGCAGCGTGCCACGGCCCCCTCCGGGTAGGCCGGTGGGGGGGGGGAGAAAGGGGGCAGTCAATTTTTGTCAAACTAGGTCCACAACCACCACTGGTGCGGGGCTAGGACGATAAAGCTAAAACTGCAACATTTTGTGAAAATTCTCGTGTTTTTCCCTCCCCTCCCCCTCCCCCCGGGCCGTTGGGCGACCTTGGGGCTTGAGGTCGAGTCAAAATTATTGCAGAGGTCAGTAATAGTTGGGCCAGTATGGCGTGGGGCCCGCATGGCCATTGCCGTAGGCCTGGAAGCCGAAGTCCACTCTTTCTACCATTTGGTGCAAATTTGAAATTTTTCAAAACTTTGGAGGGCTGTAGCGGCTAAACTAGGGGTACACCCATACTTTCTGGCACCACTCCTCGAAAGAGCTCCCAGAGACCTTCAAGAATCCGTCAGAAAAATTAAAAAAAATCATTGCCCTTCACTAAAAGATCCCTCCCCAAAGTTGGCAAAAATGTTCCTTTTTTTACATGTTTTTTATTCATTTAATCGCTTGGATCACCGTGAAGATGGAGTCAAAAGTGAAATTTGACCACTGGAATCTCTTCCTCTACTCAATGCGCGTCTTTTAAGCACAAAGTCGTTGATCTGGTGTTGAAACTGTGCCGTGGAGAGCCAAGAAAGGGAGAAAGAGACGCAATGTCAACAAAAAGGTCAAAGAAAGTTCAGAGAAATCTAAAAATCGCCACCCTGGCCTCAAAAATGGACCCAGGGACCTAAAAATTTGGCAATCGCCCCCTCTCCACTAGAACAAAAAAGTACCAAAGTTGCGCGAAAATCGTCAATGGTCACCTTCAGGGCCTGGCCGAACCGGCATGGAATGTCTCATGGCTATTTCATGACCCACACCATCACCGATACAGCTTTGGCCGGGGCTGGTAGCCCGTGTTGCATTCAGCATCAAATCAAAATAGTATTTTTTTCCGACATGTGCTATGACATCCACCCCCAACCTGTTTATGTGTTGCCATCTATGCTGTTCAACCTTTCAAACTCCATCAAGACCTCGTGTGAAATGGAAAACACTGATAATAATGCAAGTTCATATCAGCCCTTTAAGCCCACTCTGATGTGCAGTAGTGATGTATGTGCACAGTGAAGTGCACTCGTTTGAGTGCTTCGTTTATCATTGGATACCAACACCTAGCACCGTCCTTGTGCACCAATTTCCTCAGATGTGGTCCTACACTACTGACTGCACGTGCACCTGACAACACGGATTAATATCAACATGAAACTACCTGCAGCGGAGCGAAAGCAGTCGTAACTTCCAGATCCACCAACATGTGCAGGTATTCCCCCCAATGGTTTCAAAAGGCGTTTACCCAGAGCGCACCTTATACAGCACAAGTGCTGTGGACCATAAAGGTGTTTACAGGCCACGCACCTTTGTGTCCATTATTGCCTGGGCCAGAGGCGTTTGGGCTCCAGGCACCTTGTCCGTGCAGTGTGGATGCTATGTTGTTATGTTGCAAGCACAAGGTGTATGGGCAGCATACACCTTGCGCTGCATCCACAATGAACCCGGGGTGTATGGCCTGGGCACACCCCCACTAGTAAAGATGAAGTGAGAGATGTTTACATGGGACGCACCTTTGCACAGGGGATCAGTAGCAATGCATTGCCCTGTTTCATCCCAATGGTTTGAGCCCAAGGTGTTTCAAAAGAGAGCGCCTTAGGCGCTTTGTTTTGAGGCACCTTGGGGCGTTACCTGGTGAGGCGACTCAAGGCGTTACAAAATCTAGGGCAAGCGCCTAAAGGCGCTAAGTTTCAGACCACCCCCAAATGGCAGTGTAGGCGAAGGTCCTCCCCATTCTGGACTACCAGGCGGGCTTCCAGGCGGGACGCGCGACGTACGACCACATCTTTACGGCGCGGCGGATCCTGGATGAGCACTGGCGCACGGGGCGGGCGGTGCACTGCCTGGGGCTGGACATCCGGGCTGCCTTTCCCTCAGTGGACCAGCAGAGGCTGGTGCAGATCCTGCAGCGGCATCAGCTCACCCCCTTCCTGAACAACCGAGTCAGGGCCCTCGCGATGAGGGACCTGACCCAGATCAGGTGGGGCGCTGCGGTGACGGGGGCTGCGGTGCGCGGCAAGGGGCTGCGGCAAGGGTGCCCGCTGTCCCCGTGGCTATTCAACCTGGTTTGCTTCTTGTCTCGGGGTGTGATGAGGTTCTATATGGTTTCATTGGACTCTTCCTTACTTTAAGTTGACAGAAATGTCAAGTCATTAGAATGGAATGGGACGGTACCTGACATAGGTCAACCTTGGCATTTAAATCTTTAACGTCGACCACAATTTGGGCACGAAAATTTCTTTCCATGTCTCATTTTACAATACTGTGTGTTTTGGGTCATTTTTCGTACCCGTAAGGGCCTTAGTAATCCAGATCTTGTCGAAACAAACAAATAGATGTGAGTGTAGTATCTGAAGGCCAAAAAAATGTGGATTTTGGTCTTTGTTCTGGTGGATTCACCCTTCAGTACGCAACAATTCGAATAATGTTCAGCTGTCACTGTACTACCGCGGACAGAAGAATCCAGCCCCCCTGGGGCGATACTCCACGCTCGAGGTCGTAGTAAGCTGCTGCCACCTGGCGGCGGTTGCACACGCAGACGACGTGTGCTGCCCACAAAGCGTTTTTACTTATCATCTGTCTAGAAATTAACAAAACATATGAGGACAGACCGGCATAAGGCGATACGTAAACTCGGGAGAAGTCGTCCAGGCACTTCTTTCGCGGAAAACAGTTAAACAGAACTTATTAAAGTCAGGTTATAAAGTCACCCGTGTCAGATTTTGGGTCCGAGCAAATTTGAGCGAAGGTCGATGGACATCCAAGCTAATCCGAGCAAGTGGCGGGCAAGTGCCGAGCAACTCCGAGCAACGACCGAGCAACTTCGAGCAAATACCGACCAAGAACCGGGCAACTCCGAGCAAGTGTCCTGTCGAGCAACGCAGCCGAGCAACGGCACCAGTCCACACAAAAAGGCGTTCCCACGCCCAGGAAATAGTCCGACATGCATCGACCTGTATATTTTTGGAAAAGGGAGATCATGAGCCACACGAATAGGGGTCACGTTCGGTTCGGGTCCCATTTAGCGACTCTGGAGCTCCTTACGCGTCCGCGATTTTGACCACCTCCACTTTGTCTTCTGACCCACTGTGCGCAGGGACATTCCCCTGTGATAAGGCAAGGCCCCCGCCATGGACTCCTCTCCGAACGAAGGTCTTGGTGGGGTCACATGTTCAATTCGAGGCCTTTTTAGCCAGTCTGGAGTTCAATACGCGTCTGAAGGTTTGGTCTCCTGCGCCGGTTTTCTGGCCCACTACTGTGTGGCGGCCCTGCCAGCCTGCAGGGCGGGCCGCTCCGTCAGACACGGGCGTAGACGTGTTGCCCACCCTGCATGACGGCTGGCTGCTCTCGGCACGCTTCGCTGTTCATGATCCCTCAGTTCCATAGCGGGGGCCGTTTCCTTGGCCTGGAAAGGCCTTTTTGTGTGGACTGGTGCCGTTGCTCGGCTGCGTTGCTCGACAAGACATTTGCTCGGTTCTTGCTCGGTACTTGCTCGGTATTTGCTCGAAGTTGCTCGGTCGTTGCTCGGAGTTGCTCGGCACTTGCTCGCCACTTGCTCGGTTTTGCTTGGATGTCCATCGACCTTCGCTCAAATTTGCTCGGACCCAAAATATGTCACGGGCAGGGTATGAAGGTCCGTGACGTCATAACTTAACGTCAGGGCAGTCCGAACACCCAGTCTAACTAAAGCCCACAAGCCTAGCAAACCCACCATCAGACTCGCAAGTCCACTCAGCAGCAGGGCCGTGTCCAAACAAAGCATCAGGGCTTCAAGGACCTCATCTTTTAGGAAGGACAAAAGCTTCGCCCCAATACCCTGATGAAACGCACTCTGCAAGGCAGCCAAAAACACTACCAAGCTCCCTTTGCTCTCCACTTCTCAAAAAGATCAAGTCTAAACGGAGTTTTAAACCTGTAGGCTAAGGACCTCGTCCTTGGTGCAGGGCAAGGACAACGACCCAAGACCCTGGTCAAACGCGACCTACAGGGCAGCTGAAGGCACCACCAGACTCGCTTTGCTCCCCGCTTCTAATTAAAATCGAGTCTAAACGGAGTTTTAAACCTGCAGGCTAAGGACCGTGTCCTTGGTAAGAGGCACGGCCAACGACCCAAAACTCTGTTCAAAATCGACCTGCAGGGCAGCCGAACGCACCATCAGACTCGCTTTGGTCTCCGCTTCTCCATAAGATCGAGTCTAAACGGAGTTTTTAACCTGTGGGCCGAGGATCTTGTCCTTGGCGAAGGCACATGTTCTGCGTTATACGTTAGTGCACTGTGGGGAGTAAATAGAAGATAGTTTTTGCCTTATTTTTTCTTTATTAGTATGGTTGGCAGTATTTTGTGTCAGACGGTACAGAGGCTTTGAAACGTTGTGTGAACGTAGCACTTTGCAAGGAAAATAATATCATTTTATGCCACTTTTGGCCGTTATTTGCAACCAACTATTTTTGGAATTAACTTTTGAAAAGAGACATTCAATAAATTTAAAGGGAAACAAATATTTTTCCGGTCCTCTTGGCCGTTGAGGGTACGAAAAGTTATAGGAAATAATATGGCTGGGCGTTTTTTAATATGATGTGTGTCCCCCCTAGGCACGAATCACTGCCTCCAGACGGCGTGGCATGGAAGCGACGAGCCAACTAATTCTCTGCGGATTTTGCTGCCACAGACGCCACACGTCGAGCACGTGAGAGCCGAGCAGCTCCCAGTTCCGCTCGTTTCTGCACTCCCACTCGTTGACACAGTGTCCCCAGACGTGTTCAATGGGGTTCAAATCAGGAGAGTTAGCTGGCCAGTAGATCACCTGTAACAATACCAAAACTAATTAGACAGCTTCAACCAGAATGGATTTGCATAGCACTGCACTGACCCGCTCCTGACCAGGCATCACCGCTCCCTCTTGAAAAAATCATTTCGTTCATGTCTCTTTCACACTGATAGTGCGTCACGTAGGGGTGTGAGACTGACTGGGCAACAAATGGATTCTACGGAGCAAGGCGAAAGGCATTTGGTCGCCAGCAAAGTTTGGCAATACTTATTTCAACTTTTAACTACTTTAAACACTTTTTTAAGCGGGACTTCATTATACTAGAATAATTGCTTCTCGTTCCTTAAACGCTTGCCGTTGGAAAATTATTAATTAATTTGTTTAAAAACACAAACTTTTGTAAAGGAAATAAAAGAACTCACTTCAATGTCAGGCTGCTCCTCAAAAAACTCCCGCACAATACGAGCAGTGTGAATACCCGCATTGTCTTGCATGAAGCGGATCATACGGCCCGGTCGGAGAGCACGAGCTGCTGGCAGGAAATGTTCTTCCAAAATTTGAACATAGTCCCTTGAGTTCATGCGCGTGGGCACCATAGCCACGGCACCGCCCTCAGCCGACACGCAGTCCCAGAAATTGACGTTCACGCGGCCGCTGGCTCCCTTCACCGTCACATTCTCGGCCTCGTACCTTGAACAGATAGAAATTATAATTAATCCAGGTGTCTCACAAACAATAACACAACACGCCTTAAACAAAGGGTGTAAAAAAAGAAAATCGAAAAAATAAAGGTTGTCGCTGAAAGTTAATTTTGAAGCAAAGGGTCGGCACGGTAAGACGCGGATGCAGGGACTATCAACGAAAGCAACTTGCGGGCAGGATAAGTCACCGTGATCAAATTTTTAAAATCATATATAGCTGTTGCTTACCGAGTGCCGGGCCGTCTCCACAGGCTGACTCTGCCGTTGGTGTCAGACCGCCAGCTCTTCTTGTCGCTCCAAATATCTCGTTCCAGTATCCTGGAGCACGGTTTACGTTCTCGATGGCGAACTGCAGCCTCGCAGCCTTATGCAGATCAGTCAGTTTTGGCTTGCCTGCAGGTTTGTAGTTGTGAAGACCCACCTCTTGACACCTGGAACATCCAAACAACATAATCAGTGGAAGCAGAAAAAACCTCTGTTGAATGCGTTTTGCTCGACCGCTCCTGTTTCGCAAGGAGACAAAAGAGCGCCAGCACCCAGAATGCATTCAGACTGTGGAATCAATCCGATCAATTACATCGCGCGCTGCAGACGGATTCAGCAGGCTGTTTCCGAACAGCAGGCTCCGTCTCTCTCTTTGGAAGCAGCCTGCTGAGCTGACACACCGCCGTCGCTCGCCCGGACGCAACGCCGCGTGGGTGCGAGAGAGACGGCGGCAGCAGACCTGCCCGGATTCACACTGTTGTCGGCCGCCGGCCGCGCTGTTTGTCAACACGGTAGTGATTGTACTTTCAGACGAAGCGACTCGATGGGTCGGCTGGCCCTCAGTCGACCAGTGACTACTGACGGGTGCAGGAGCACTAGCCCTTCGTCTAATGCGGTTCTCATGCAGCTTGGGTAGTCAGGCATCACTTCCCTCACAACTGATGTGACGGCCTTCTTCTTTGAGGCCTCCACGCTCGCCACGAGGTCCACGTCTTCCTCTCTTGTGACTCGTGGCCGCCCCGTCTTGGGCCGCGTCTTGAGGCTGTCCAAGCCTTCGGCGCCTCGCCTCGCCCACTCCTTGATGGCTGAACGTCCCAGCGTCACAAACGGGCGATGTTCGATGCGTGTCCCCGAGTAACCATCTTGACGCAGAGTAAATATCAGGGCCCTTTAAGCTTCAGTCGAGTAACCTTGCCGAGCCATTGCGACGGAAAGGCACAACGACACTGGATGTCACTCCGGACGCGAAGGCTTCTACCAAGATGCATCGAAGCTGCATCGGGATTCTCGAACGCAAAAGTCGATGCCCATTAAATACCATGTATAACTAGGGGTACTTGCCGTTTAGTTTGGGCGCGTAGTAGGCGAGCGATTCGACCGAGCACATTCTTATGAAAGCACTTGGGCACTCAAAAATATTACACGCATTGTAAAAGACTGGGATTGTTCCTGAATAGTGCCACGCTGGTTGCCTCCTTGATGACAGCTTTTGAATTTGTCTGGATTGATTGTCTCATGTTACGTGCGGAAGAGCCCCCCCCCCCCCCCCCCCCCCTGCCAGTTTGGGGAAGTACTACGGTCGTTCAACAACTCGACTACGTATAAAACTTTGGTTCTAAATGGGCCAAAATGTAAAGTATAGGTCTGGGGTGGAATTTGAAGTCGTTTTCGTGATCAGTACACTAAAAACTGCAGGAAACAATGTACAACTCGAATATGAAATTTGGGTCTGAAATTGGCCAATATTGGGTGAAGAAAAGATCTGGGGTAAGATTGAATGTCATTTTCGTTATCAGCACACCGAAAACTGCAGGAAACAATGTTAAACTCGATAACAAAATTTTGGTCCAAAATTGGCCAATATTTGGTAAAGTATAGGTCTGGGGTGAAATTGGACGTCATTTTCGTGATCGGCACACCAGAAACTGCAGGAAACAACGTAAAACTCGAATATAAAATTTTGGTCCAAAATTGGCCAATATTGGGTAAAGAAAAGGTCTGGGGTGAGATTGGAAGTCATTTTCGTGATCAGCACACCAAAAACTGCAGGAAACAATGTTAAACTCGACTATGAAATTTTGGTCTAAAATTGGCCAATATTGGGTAAAGAAAAGGTCTGGGGTGAGATTGGAAGTCATTTTTGTGATCAGCACACCAAAAACTGCAGGAAACAATGTAAAACTCGAATATAAAATTTTGGTCCAAAATGAGCCAATTTTAGGTGCAGTACTTATATAGACCTGGGGTAAAATCGTATGTTAATGAGCAAGCTCTGGTGACACCAACCCTAACACTGTTACTCAGTCGAGGAACACAAATGCTTGAGTCACCGTTCGATATCTTTTCTTTATGAAACTTGTGAATACGCAATGTTATTGGTAATACCTGAAAGCGTTTTATCTTCCTTTTATTTTTGACTAGTGGTCTATTTAATAATATTGATTACATTATTTTATCATAGTTAAAATAAAGAGGAACAGTTAGGCAGGCTGTTTGGTACCAGTTTACGAGAAGACCTATAGTCAGATCCAATGAATCGTCTCATCGAATCCAATGTCAAAGCCACATGTTGCTGAACAAAAGTTGATCTTATTTGTAAATGAGTCTTAATGTGATACTTTATCTTTGAAGTAAAGATACAGCTCAGCATAAATATTTATCTCATTTTCTGTGTTAATTGATAAGGCAGCCAGTTTAAACAAACGACCAACACTGAGTATCGGTCGTCGCAGACAATGTATGACACAGTTGTGTGACACGTCTCCTTAAATCCAATGATCTATTTACTCATTGCTCAAAACCTAAATCACTTCACTGAATTTGATGTCTATGGCAAAACCAGCTATGGCAAAACCACTCACTCAACCATATAATTAAAAAAAATAAAGGTGCCATTTAGCAAAGATTGATGTCTGGTTTCAAAAGAATATATTTATGTATTTCCCAACTTTATTAAATAAGTAAACAACTAAAAAAGGAATCTTCTGAGAAAAATAAGCAAGTACAGACTCACTGAGTATGAAAGGCAAACAGTATTTTATCTTGCAAATCTCAAAAACACTGCACTGACCTGGGTAAGATTCCCCTCTGGCGGGGGGAGGGGAGGGGGACAAAACGCGTAATCATTTTCAATTTCATTTTTCTTATTTCACTGCGTTGACACTCCGGAGGTGTTTCAATCATCCTATAATGTTGAAAAACTATCACTGAACTCAGTTTTTAACCCTTCAGCTCTTTATTTTGTTTAATTTGCCTCAGTCCCGTATTTGAGAGCCGCGGCCGCAGGTATGAAAAATTGGTAACTGCTGCCAACCTAACAACGCTAATAACCTAATTCAAAAAGATGTTTTTAATATTTCAAACGATACTAAACAATGAATTGAAACAAACTCGTGTTGGGAGAAACTAAGTTGATGTCAAATGCAAAATTTTGTAACTTTAGACAGTGTAGTTGCTGAGAATCGTTGGTGAGTACAAACGGACAGACAAACAGACACACGACCAATCGCTTTTCGGGGCACCCCAATCACAGCAAGGGCTCGCTATCGCTCGCCAATTAACTGTTTTAAAACGGTATGAATATCTTTGCATCTTTTTTTCTGGTTTTCGGTTATTAGTCTTCTTGCAAGAAAGCCGAAATAAACACTGCAGTTAACCTTGCGTGCGACGCTGGTGTGGCCCGACGCACTGCGCTGACCGGTGTAGTCCAGTCATTTAGTGTTTTGACCCAAGAAAAATTCCGATCAGCACCAAACTTTGGGGATCGATAGAGGCATGCCTCCTGAGTCCTCATGCCAAAATCCCAAAAAAATCCCACCGTGCACATCGGCGCAATCAGCGTTCAAAGTCCGCCATTTTGGATTTTTGGGCTTAAGTGGTTTTTTGCGTCTCACGACCAAACCGTTTGGCGTAGAGGGCCGCACGGGTACTCAAAAAACTCAGAAAACTCTGGGCTACAACATCCATGTTTTACTTTTTCAGATTTTTAAATCTTAAGTCCAAAAAACTTGGCGCAAAGTCAAAACTTTGAAATTTAGAAAACACTTAACAATGTTTGAGTCAAGTTTGCGCCATTCCTGGGCGGAATTCGCAGAAAATTGTACTTCACGACGCTGTAGGCCTTAAAATCCTGAACAAATTGGTACCTGAGCGGTCACTGTGCGATCAAAAATGAGCGAGCTAGACCGTTTTGACCGCAGCGCCGTCACACTGCGGAACACCCAGCGGGTGCCCCGCACGCCCCCCTTTCCGGGCCTTCGGTGCTCCTAAAACTCGAACGCGTCGCGAGAGGAGAGTGAAACTTTGCAGGAACATTGGGTATAGTACAAAGATCGGATTTCGTTCTAAATTGGCCTTTATTTAGCGCCCCGTTTGTTCCAAAAATGTTCAATTTTCAACCGTACGCATCTATGCCGCAGATCTGTAGGGCACCAGACAGCAGAGCCAAGCAGCGTGCGGCCGAGCGCACCCATCGCGTCCAAAAGCTAGCACCCAATGTTGTGATAGTTCTACTCGAAACGCACGTGACTCACCTGCCGACCGACTCCGAGAGTCGTTCTCGTCATTCTCTCTCTCTCTCTCTCTCTCTCTCTCTCTCACACACCTGTGTGGAACGCCCATTGAGTGCTAGACAGACGGAGCGACGAAAACGACTCTCGGAATCAGTCTGCAGCATGCCTTTCTGCTGGGCGTTTAGACGATGTGTTTCGCGACCCTGTCCCTCGAACGGTTATTTAGTGGAAGGTTCGCCCGAAAGATGCCCAAATTTGCGTGAAACCTTAGTTTGTTTTTTTTTTTCTAAAAAAAAAGGGGGAAATTCGTACAAAATGGTACGGAACAAATTGACATGGAAGAATGGTCTATAAAACATTTCATGTGTATGTGGAAAACGAAGCAGTGTTGTAGTGTTGAACAAAATTGGACCGAGGATTACTGGCTTGTCGAAAGGTCGCGTCGACTCTCCGTTCGTGCCAGCAAATCTGGCAACAGCGCATGTGCGGGAGAGTTTTCTGTCCTCAAATATTGTGCTTCATCTCATTTGTCTTGTGGTGGTCTTGCCACCTAAATTGTAAAAGAAGATTGTGTAAGCTGTTTAAAAAACATAATGATTTGCGTTGGGTCGTAGGACGCAGTAAAAGTGCGAAAACATACTGTCCAGAAACGGGTCGCAGTGCTCCACCAGCCAAAAATTTGCAGAAGAAGGAAAAAAACGAAGTCGCGTGGAGTGGAGTGGGGCGTCGTTTATTTCTCCGCAAAGCAGCAAGCAGCAACAGTGTGCCCCGACAGTACTGCAGTTACAAGGTAAGGAAAAGTGTGGGAACTGTGTTTTTGCCTCCGCGTGAGCGATTTTAAGAACCGTAATAGGATTGTAATTTTTCTGTCGGAGAAGAGGTACGGTTTGAAGGTTATGTAACTGCTAGGGCGCCCTGGAGTGCCGACGGAATGCGCCGGCAGCCAAGGCGGCTCCCAAACCATTTTGCAGGCACCGAAGGGGTAAACGGGGTAAACACTTGCGTAAGAACCTGTGCACAAAATCCCAGTATTACGCGTATACACGTAATTGTAATACCATTTAAGGTTTAAAAGTACAAAATATTCCACCGGCGGAGCGGCGCCCTCCTCGCCTCCAGGGCACAGGCGGACGGACGACCTAAGGAAGGAGGTGTCGCCGGACGACAAGGCGGCGAGCAGCTCATCCCAAACGGTGGACGGAACGGTCATCGCTGTGAACGCTGGAGAGGACGGCGGAGGAATGGAGCGAACGGGACAGAAGACCGGGCGGCGGGGAGGCGACGACGACAGCGACGGGTCGGGACGTCGATGAACTACTCACGAGCCAATCAAGAGGGCTCCCCCTCCCCCCTTCCCATCGGCGTTGAGGGCGCCGCCAGTAGGCGGCGAGGGCAGACGGCGGACCAGGACTACTACGGAGGGCGGACGCAGATGTCAATGGTCAGCTCGCTGAGTACAACTGGGCAACGGCAGCATGGTAAGGAGGATCGAGGCACGGCGCCGGCGAGGGGGCTAGGAGGCTGCGGCAGCCAGGGGGCGGGGAAGGAGGGCCGCTACCAGTGCTGTGTTGTTGTTGCGGTCGCTAAGGTGGTTGTGTTGGCGATGTGGGCGTTGCTGGCGCAGTGGGATGGCCGCGGCTAGGCGGACCGCTGCTGCGGGGATGCGGGGCTAATCGAGTCGCGGATTACAGGACCAGGCCCCTGGGATGAGGGGAGGCAGGCTGCTGGCGCCCCCACAGCCCCACGAACACCTGCTGTCCGTTGCCACCTGGAACGTGCGAGGATGCGCGCTACCCTGGAAGAGGGAGGCGATCGACACAAGCCTGTACGTGGAGGGGGTACTTCTTGCAGTGCTTCAGGAGACCACGATGCCGCAGGAGGAGACCCACACCGAACACTACAGGTGGTACTGCGAGGGAACGCCCCACCGCGGGGCGCGTGGGCTCGCCATCCTGGTGAGGAGGCATCACCCCAACGTCGATCTGCTGGCATTTGGGTTGTCCGGCAGGAAATCATGACAGCCGAAGTGCACTTGGGCGGGATGGCTGTCAACCTCGTTGCGACCCACGTCCCCCACCAGGAGAACTGCAACCAACGCGCCGTGCTCGCAGCGCTGTCAGCCGTCGCCGTGACAATGCCAAGCATCAGTGGACGCTGATGCTCGGGGATTTCAACGCAAAGATTGGCGGGAACGAGCAGCTGCAGCTGGCGCAGGAGGGGGGTTAGTCGGCCGAGGTGGTCGGGGCGAAGCTGTTGCACGAGGAGTTCAACGCGGCCGTTGACGCGGTGGTGGCCACGGCGGTCCAGCACGGCCTCACCGTCAACACGACGCAACGAGGCAGTGCGAGTCCACCAGGGAGAGGCGCCTGACGGTCGTCCACAGGACCCAGAAGAAGGAGAGGAGGGGGCAGCAGCTGCCGCCCGGCCAGGGACCCACCAGGGACTGGCAACGCAAGGTGGACGCTGTCCGAGGCGACCCTCCTCCCCTCCAAGAGGCGCCGGATCCGGAGTCCCCGCCGCCGACAGCTGAGCAACTCGCAGGGCACGCGGCCGAGATGTCGAGAAGGACCGCACCGGGGCCGGACCGCATCAACTCGGAGATGTACATCCACGCCACGGGGTTGTTTTTCCAGGAGCTGCAGCAGGTCGAGGCCCTGCACTAGACCAACAACACGATTTCGATCGAGTGGACCGGGTCGATGCAGGTGCCCATTCCGAAGCGGTCAGGGGCACGGGGGGTTGATGAGTTTCGGGTCCTGACTGTGTAATGGCATCCACAAGATGGTTGCCAAGCATGTTCTGGTGCTCCTGTAGGCGAAGTTCGCCCCAATTCCGGGCTACCAGGCGGGCTTCCAGGCGGGACGCGCGACGTATGACCACATCTTTACGGCGCGGCGGATCCTGGATGAGCACTGGCGCACGGGGCGGGCGGTGCACTGCCTGGGGCTGGACATCCGGGCCGCCTTCCCCTCGGTGGACCAGCAGAGGCTGGTGCAGATCCTGCAGCGGCATCAGCTCACCCCCTTCCTGAACATCCGAGTCAGAGCCCTCGCGATGAGGGACCTGACCCAGATCAGGTGCGGAGCGGCGGTGACGGGGGCTGCGGTGCGCGGCAAGGGGCTGCGGCAAGGGTGCCCGCTGTCCCCGTGGCTATTGACCCTGGTGCGGCATGCAGCCATGCAGCGATCGTGGAGGCGATGCAGGCGCTCCGGAGGTTGAGCATCGACAATTCGAGGGAGTTCCTAGTTCCGGCGGTGCTCGCCTACGCAGACGACCTGCTCGTGCTTGGTGCTGTTTCAGGACCTCGCCGACTTCATGGAGCAGCTTGTCCCGCGGCTCCAGCGGCTGGGGTTGCAGGTCAACTACCGCAAGACGGGGTACATGCACCCCGCGCCCCCGAGGTCGCCCGGGGTCAGCGCATCCGGCTTGGTCTCTACGAGGTCTCGGAGGTGCACCGGCTGGTGTACCTCGGGGCCCTGATGACCAACGGGCTAGGGCGTAAGCAGTCGGTGCGGCATCGGGTGCAGAGGGCGCAGCGGAACCTGGCGGCCATGATGCCTTTCATGAGGAATCACAGGCTTCCAGCTCCCGTCATCCACCACCTCTACAAGACAACCGTGCTCCCAGCCATGGCCTACGAGCTGGGGACGACGGCGTTGACCAGGCAGCAGCGGGACACTATTCGGAGGCAAGGGGACGTCATCTACGAGGCGATGCGCTCTATGGCGCGTGTTCCGGCCAACCCTGGACAGGGGGTGGTGCTGCGGCCGGTCGGGACGGCGTCGGTGACAAGGGCCATCTGGAGGGCGAGGGTGATGTTTCCCTGGCACGTCCACCGCCGGCCCATGGACCACGAGGGTAATTCCACGCCAAGTCACCACAGCCCCCGAATTCATGGTGACGGATGTAGTCCACAGGGGTGTCTATCCACCCACTTGTCAGGGTGGTCCCCTGAGTCGCCAGATAATTTTTTTTTGATCTACTCTAAAGGGTTCACATTCTGGAGCAATTTGAAGGTTTTGGAAAATTTTGTTGTATTGGATGTAAAGAATTGCTTGGCCAATGGCTACCCCTGATGGTATCAGGACCCCCCAGGGGTCATTTGCATCACTAAGGACTACTCTACTCATGAGGAAAAGAAAAAATTGAAAAAGTCATAAAACCTCCAAAATAATAAGAAAATATGATGAAAATTTTAGAAAAATGGAGCTTCCAAAAATACGCGGTGTCTCAAACTTGACGACTCTTGGCCCAAAACTTGCTTATCCTTGGCCGATAATGCCCACAAAATTTCAAATCCGGCCCGGCTTATTTACACCTAATCGGTCCAACTTTTATGCTTTTTCACCCAAAACATGAACTGAAACCTTTCCCGCATGACCCAAAGTGCTCGTCTTGGTTCTTGAAACCACTTTATGACTTGGCGTTGACCACCCAACATCATTTCAAGTTGGACATGTCATTTCTCTTGCAATGCATTTTCCATTATCTAACCTATAAGCAAATGTTTTGGGTCAGAAAGTGGAAATCGGTTCTTGCAAAGAGCACCAAGCCACTTCCAACTTACCCTTCTGCACAGACTAGGTCCCCTGGTTCATTTCACTAACCTGTTGAAGAATTTGACACATAGGCAAGTTGATGCTGACTCTCCTTCGTCCGCGACGATTCCCTGACTGATAATGAAACTCAGGCAGCAAGAGGCAGACCACACAACCCATTAAAAACCCAGCATTTTTCTCCAAAGTTGTTCCTCACTAAGTTTGTTCGGCTTTTCAAATCGTCTGCTAATCTGTGCTCAACCTCAGGGATGAGAAAGTTCTGATGTTTTCAGCAATTTCTCATACAAGCGTCCCCCTTCCCTTCCCCTCTTCTCCTCTCCGTCCTTTCCCTTCTCCACCCCCTACCCCCTTACCACGGACCAAACAACAAACAGAAGCCGAGCCGAGTCTTGACAGGAGGTCGTGAGACCGGTGCATTTTCGTAGTAGATGTAAACACTTTTGTTTGGCCTCGTGCCTCACCATGGATATAGACTTTGATAACGTGTTTAGGTAACATTTGTTGTTACAGTGTCCTAGTGTTTCTTTGCGTTGCTGTGAATTGGTTTTATGTACTTATGTTTTTCCAGAACATGCTCTCTGGATTGAAAAGTTGCTTCAGACTGCAGTGGAGTGTTAAGTGATGTCTCGTCACTGACACGGCATGATTTGAAACTTCTTAAGATTCGTGCAGCCGTTGCAGAAGTGTTTTGTGTGTGTGAAACGCACAATAAGAATTACTTAGACTTCTTTCCATACCGTCAAACCAAATGCTGTGATCCTCAGAAAGTACATGACAAACAAGTTGGCGGAGTCAAGGAAGTCACAATGTTAATACACTTGCAGAGCAAAATATGTGATAATCTTAAATCCATCCTAATCCCTGGCACAAAGCTTTGCAAACGATGCATTTCTGATATGATGTCTCTGTTAAATGGCATTGAAGTGCATGAGGAACCTTATTCCTCTGGAAGTTCACAAAGTACATCCCAACCCGATTACTTGCCTCAATTGCTGCGTGATGCTGGTGGCTCTATTCATAGTGTCACACTGTAAAAAAAAATCGGTTGTAATTTTCAAAACATTGGTTGGCATTTTTTTTCTCACAAACAATTGTTATGAAAATTAAAATTACAAATGATTGTGAATTGTTTTACAATCATGTTATGAACATTAATATCATGTGATGAAAATTCATATCCGTTGTTTGCGAGGTCATTCAGGGTAGTTAAGCAAAAGGACAACTTCGTGTTCAAGTATATGAACCCATATCCGACCTTCTAGCACCTTTTGAACCGATTTCTCTTTTGATCGGCGGGTTTCGAACCCGGGACCTTGAATTGCGGTGCACGCTCTTTGCCGCTGTGCTGCCGAGTCCCACGGGAGGCGGAGGGTCAGCTACCTGACGACTCTACACACGCCCCTTGGCCACGCCCCTTGAGCCAGTTATGAAATTTACGGTCGCATTTGGAAAATTACGATCGTGCGCTCAAAATCAACATTCAACTCTCGTAATTTTCAGAACACGATTTGAAAATTACAAACGATTGTCAATTTTACGACTTTGTTTTGAATTTTCGAATGAAGTTATGAAATTTGCAATGTTTGTAAAATTCATATCCGTGTTCGTAAAATTGACATTCAAATTGCTATGAAAATTCAGAACTTTTTTAACAGTGCATAATGCCGCACATTCCTCAGGTTATTTATTAGCTTTATTGTCGTGTTAAAGTCTGAGTTCTGCCATAGGGTGTCTTAACATCTATTTGTTTTGTTTCTTAGGCCAGTTGCTCTGCTGGAGAGACACATCCAAGTGATTTGGAAGCCCAGGAGGAAACGAAGGTTGAAAATGAATCTATTGATTTATTTGCCGAGTACGAAGTTGGCCCAGGTCCCACCAAAAGTTGTCAAGGTGGTCAAGTTGAACCTGACAATAAGAAGAATTTCAAGGTGCCCTAACCGATAGCCAAGGAAGCAGCACTCATCCAAAATCTCAGGTTGTACACTCCAGCTTAGAACATCCTACTTTTTATCCAAGTCCTAGAGATGCCGTCATTACCAAAGTTAATGCCTCTCTTGCTTCTATTGGAGAGTCACCAGTTCTGTAGAGGAAACTTACTACTACTAAATCCTATACTTCTCATAAACTACTTAAAATAGGAGAAAGATATGAGGATTTACTCACTGAAGCTGGAGGTTCTGCTCCTACCATGTCATTGGAAGAAAAATTTTATGATAAAACCATGGCAGCTTTGAAAGAAAAGGTTGACGCAAGTAAAGACTCAACATCCAAAATCGCAGTTTTGTCTGTTGCTTTGGCTTCTTTGTCATTTAGACAAGTGTTGGATGAATTTGGATCTGTTGGTGCCACTGACTCTTTAGTCAGAAAAACAATGCAGCTTGTCAAACAGCAGGGAGTAATTATGCCTACTCCATCACCTAAAAAAGGACGAGCCATTCCAGCTGAAGTAGTGAACGACATTAAATTATTCTATGAACTTGATGACGTCAGCAGCCGGTTAATGCCTAGGATGAAAGACTATGTAAGTGTCATCAAGAATGGTGTTAGATGTCATGAGCCGAAGAGGTTAGTTCTGTGTACCCTCAAAGAACTGTACAAAATGTACAAGGAAAAAAATCCTGACACAAAAGTGGGATTTTCAAAGTTTGCGTCACTCAGGCCCAAGCATTTTGTCCTTGCTGGAGCCTCTGGCACCCACTCCGTGTGTGTGTGTGTGCAGTTACCACCAGAATTTTAAATTATTGCTGAAGGCTGCTAATTTTAAACAATATGAGGGTTTTGAAACACTCGGCACATACCATGATATTATTTCAATTGTAACTTGTGACCCACCCACCCCCTAATGCTTTTTGGAGGGATGTTGCTCACAATGCCCAGGATTTGAAGCTTTGAAATTGTCAATGAAAGCAGCCTTCGATGAAAACTTTGTGGAGACAGTCACATTCCAGCAGTGGAGTTCAACTGACCGTTGCAATTTAAATACTATTGTGCAAGGAACTGATGATTGTCTGTTTGATCAGCTCAAAGCATTACTTCCTCATAATTATATTGCGAAGGAGCAATCCAAGTATTTAAGAAAACTTAAAGAAGAGCTCCAAGAACGTGAAGCTGTGCTTGTATGTGATTTTGCAGAAAATTATTCTTGCATAATCCAAGATTCTGTACAAAGCTATTACTGGGATACCACCCAAGTAACTCTGCATCCCTTTGTAGCATATTTTAAATCAAATGGTGTACTGGAATGTCTCAGCTTTGTTGTAGTGTCGGACTTTATGAAGCATGGTGTGGCAGCTATCTATGCATTTCAAGCTGCAATGCCTCCCATGTACGTCAGTTTCAAGAGGAAGAACCACGACTCATCTTCGCGAAATATGGTGTGGCTCGAGTTGTACCGTCAACGGGGGTAACTTGGGACACTTTTTCACGTGTTTTTCACGCTAGGCAAGATTTTCGACCGAGGCCCTTGGGTCCTAACTATGTTCAAGTTTGACCCTTTCCTCATTATTTCTTTTTTGTCTGGTCTATTTGCCTTGAGTAAGACGTTTACAATCTGCTCCGAAAAAGTGTCCCAAGTTACCCCATGACCGGGGGTAACTTGGGACAGTAGGGGAGAAACTTCATCCCCATGTATCTATTGAGACTATTTAATCATAAAACTTGTGTTGACAATGTCTCGATTGAGAATCCAGGCCTTGGAGTCGTTATGGGATGAAGATTGGGACTACAAATGGGACTCTCTTTTCTTCCGCTATATCCCAGGCAATTTCTAGGTATTTGTTGAAAAGTGAAAAACATGGGAAAAACAAGAACTGCAAAGCAGGGCATCTCTTTACATCACCAGCGTAACATTTTAAGGTCAGGTTATGGCATAAACCGGGACAGGCGATTCCTAGGAGGCCAAGAGTGGAGGGAACATGATGGAATGACTGTCCCAAGTTACCCCGTGCATTGACGATATTTTATAAATTGAAGTCTGGGCCCAAGATGGCAAGACTGAAGTCAGCACCATTTCGCGGCCTTCTTTATCAATGTATGATTTAACAACCCAGATATACTTTTCGGCCATATCTGCATATCACTCCTCGTACTAGGGTCAACTTGCCAGTGTTTGACATAAATTGTCAAAAACCTTATTTCCTTGTTTGCCGATTTCTGCATACTTACTGTGATGGTACGCATCTTCTCTTCCTTTCCGCGCGCGCCATGATGCCTCTTACACAAAAGCCCGTCGCGGGTTTGACGCTACGAGCCCCCGCCGCGAGATGGCAGCACCAACAAGGCCGATAGGGAAGACTGTCCCAAGTTACCCCCAGTGTCCCAAGTTACCCCCGTTGACGGTATCACCATCAAAAACATAAAAGGATAAAGGTTCAAGGTTAGACGTTCAACAAGAAGCGTCCTAACTAGCTCCACCCCACTCTCCCAAACATCAAACTATTTGTTCTAATCATGACTTCAAATTATGGATAAATGACCACCCCTACCATCCCTCCACCTCTACATCCTTAAAAATTTCACATTTTATCACATAAGCTTAAAAGAAAGAGACAATTATTGATTTTGAGACCAAAATCAGAACGACAAGTCGTTTTTTCCTGGGGAGCCCGAAATTACCCCAAAACACAGGGTAATTTCGGGCACTGCTTTGGACCCTCTACTGTAAAAACAGTGAGGCGTAAGATATCTGGAATTGGCGTCAAATTGAAGCTAAAGGTGGGTAGATGATACATTTTAACCCTCAGGTCCATGGCAACACCACGACCTTCACATTTTTTAAAATACCCCTCAAAAGTGCCCGAAATTCCCCGTTTCACGGTACTTCCGTACTAAATTCTTCCCTACATTTTCCGTAGAAAAGTACAGAAATTTTTTCAGTGCAGACACCAGACACGTTTTGCACGGGGACGCCGGGACGGTCGTGTCGTCGTATCGGCAAGTGTCACCCTAGGTATATCCTTTTGCGGCACACGACCCACACCACACACCGCACACACCTCAGTCACACCACCGAAGCCATCCCCACCACCAGCGTGACATCACCGTACTGCGAATACACGTCGGGACTGCGAATATGAGCTCAGCAGTGTGTTTTTTCTAGATAGTCGCGGTCTCGTCGTCATGCGCGTCAGTTCTCCTGGCTTATACTGGTCCTGGTTTATATACCTTTCGCCATGCCGACGCTGAAATTGATCTATCTAAATAATTTCTACCTCTTGAAAGTTAAAAAGAGTGATAAGGAATTATTTCATGGTATGTACCTTAAAAATCCGACTCGTGCGATGCACTGTTAGCGAGGTTAGTTTTGTTGATGATTGCCCTTTCTAAAAGTCAGTAAGTTTCCGTTTTAATTTCTTGATTTGCCTTTATTATTAGACCACGCATTGATTTGGTGGCTTAGTGAAACTTTTTTTTCGTCTTTACGAAAGTTACCACCGCAGTACAGTCTAGTCACCATGAGGTGGGAGGGAATGCCACTTTAGGTACTCCTCGGCATTTCTATGTACTTTAAAGGGACATTGCATCCTTTCACGTATCTTATCACAGTGGATTGCAAGCGACTTGTCACTTTTCCACCTAAGTTGCTGTCTCTGAGTTGTTGTTTAACGTCCATGTCCTCTCCAGACCCAACCATGCAGCGTCTGTCGGGGGAACTTCTTGTTCAGATGGGTGTGGAGCCATTCAATGTAAATCCGAATCAAAACATCATTGAAGCTTGTCTGGAGGAAGAGGCCAACGGCATTCAAGGTTTGTGGCAAATTAATGTGGTGTTAAAAATTGTGATATTGTGGCCCAGCTCCAGTCTGTGAATGTTTGTTGTAGAATTGGTATTAAAAGCTGCACCAGCTGCTGCATCTGTGATTGAAGAGGAAGGAGGCAGTGACCCCCAATCACCTGCCCGCACACGGCCTAGCACATGTAAGTTCACTCTTTCTGAAGTTATTTGCTTGTCCATTGTTCCATTAGGTTAAATAACTCTGTTTTATGCTTTCAGTGGCGACTCCAGTCAAGCAGGGACAGGCTTTGGATGCGCAGTTGGCTAATTTGTCTCCTTTCAAGTGTCTTGATAATGACGATGACATGGGATGTAATCTCCTTGTAAGTTGGAATATATTTTGGTTCTCTGCACTGCACACTTTGTAATGTTACTTTGTTTTTCTTATGTGTCATCGCTTCCATTGCAGGATAAATATGCCACTAAATTCATTATAGCGGAGGGGCTCCCACTACACCGCACGTTGAGGTAAAGTCTTAAAATCTATTGTAATTAATTTTTGAATGTTCCTACTTTTAACTCATTTTTTCTTTACAGCCAGTATCTGATGAGGACTTCACTGGCTGCATTTTGAATTTGTTTCCGAACCATCAAGTTAGAGAGATAGTCCATTCGAGGCAGGCGTGTAAGGCAACAGCTATTGTAGAGGTATAGTGGTGATTTTGGCTTATGCTGTATATTGGAGATAAATTATAATTGTCATTGTCATATTTTTTAGATGAACTCCCCTGATGCTGTTGAAGACGTCCTCACAATGAGTATAAAGTTTGAGCAGCAGGTACTTGCCATGTCTAAATACTTTCCACAAGAATCTCAAGCACCTGCTACTACCATCATGAACGATGAGATCTTACTGTGTGGGGTGCCTGCCCCCTTTACATATGAGGTAAAGAGATACTTTGCATTCTAACTTCACATATTTTGAAACTTTTGTGACAATTATTAATTATCCTTCCCCCCTTAATCTTTGTTGCAGAATTACTTCTAGGAACTCATGACTAGACACATGCAAGATGCCCTTGCCAAAGCTAGTATGACCAAATGTGGTGGGCGGCCAGTAGTGGTGTGGACTGCAGCAACTCATCTCTGATTGTCTGCGCGGGTAAACGGCGGGAGTAACTATGACCAGGGGGCGGCAACGGCCTGGGGAGCGCGTGAAACCATGCGGTCGCTCCGATTCAGGGGTTTGGGCCTCCTTCGAGATCTTGAAAACTAGGGTGTAGTTTGAAAAACACTTTACATAGATCGAAAGAGCATAAAATTTAGGGTAATATAGATGTATTGCCACTCCCAATTCTGCAATATTTTTCCTTGAAAAATCATAGCGAAAACACCAAAAAGTACAATAAATCAAGAAATGAAGGAAAAACATGAAGGCATTCACCTTGATGTAAACGCTTCCTCTGTTGATCCAAGCTGCATTCAGAGTTTCAACTCGGGCAATACGCCTATGCTACCCTAAATTTTATGCTCTTTCGATCTGTGGTAAGCGTTTGACAAACGACGGCCTAGTTTAGAAGATCTCGGAGAAGGCCCAAACCCCTGCACCGAGCGACCGCATAGCTTCACGCGCTCCCCAGGCCGTTGCCGCCCCCTGCTATGACTCTCTTGGGGACGTCCGGGTCGATGGCGCACCCAGCTGAGTCTGGGCAAGTGGGCTCTATGAGTCCATGAGTCAGAGGTTCCCGTGGCGGTAGAACCAAAGGAGGATATGTTGCCCTGCCGTGCGGTGGGAGTAAGTGTCACACCGGCGGAAGCCCGTGTGGCTGGCTCCTAGGGGAGACCGCGCCCCATAGAGCAAAGACTATCCAAAAGGTGGACATCTCGAGTCCGCTGCTGTCATCCTTGCCTTCACACTAAATTACTATGTACTTTTTTGTGCGCAAGATTCGCACAAAATTGTGCATGCGTTTTGAAATGCACGAATTTGTGCGTAACTAAGCACGAAAGTGTGCGTTGTACTGCATAAAATTCGTGCATATTGAAACGCATGCACAACTTTGTGCAAAGGTTATGCACGAAAAAGTACATAGTAATTTAGTGTGTTTTAATATCCGTTGTCAATGGCGGTACCATGGCGGGCACTGTCAGCACGGGGTAGTTGATCTCTATGTCGAAGGAATCGTGTCCAGAGCAAACGCCATATGCCAATACATTTCAGCGTGGCAGGCGCGTCTCTGACTATCGGATCCAAGTGCCGAGTGTCCACGTCCAGGCCTAGACAGCCAACGTGAGCGCGGATAAGGGGTCCCGGTGATGCAAACCGCATAAGGCTGACCCCCGAACCAAGCGACACGGGCTAAAAACCTCCCAACACCCCGGCCTCGGGCCGGCTTTTCGGTTGGGTTAGCAACCCCCCGAATTGTGTCCTCTTGCTACTATGCCAACAAAAGAAAGCCTCGGATGTAGCCGGTCCCAAACAGCGGCGGCTACAAACTTTTCTGTAACGGATGCCGGTGACTCGATCCCGGTTAATAATATAGAGGCCGCAGAGGACGTAAAGTGCGAGAAGTGTGGAGCAGACTTGAGTAAAAGGAGTGAGAGTCAGAGGAAGCAGCACATAAGACGTTGCGTGCAGCCTGCACCTGACGCGACCGGGTCATACCCGTGTCACGTGTGCAGTAGAGCTTTCGACACCTACATCGGTGTCCGACAGCATGTTAAGAGGGCTCACCCAGTAGACTTCAACCAGCAGGATGAAGCGCTACTGGAGTCCCGAGCGCCTACAGCCAGAGGTAGATATGACAAGGCTGAGCTGATGAAAATAGCGCGAAAGGAGCTGTCGCTACCAGCGGCAACTCTAGCGAGCCATACAATGACACTAGCAGTCTTGGCAAAATTCAGCGGCAGGCCAGTTGAAGGCCTCAAGAAAAAGCGCCAGGGGCCCGAGTACCAAGAGTGCCTCGGACAGCTCCGAAATGCTATGACTGACACAGCAGTCATAGAGCAGGAGACAGTCGAAGCTGAACCCATGGAGCAAGGCCCTGCGGGGCGGAGTTCAGATGAAACATCGTCTCATGACGATGAACCAGGCCCTTCGGGGCGGAGTGCTGATGAAGCAGCGCAAGCTGCCAGAGGCCCTACGGGGCGGAGTACGGAAAAAGTACTTGGTTTGCCAAGACCAGTACGAGCGACTCGTGCTAGAGGGCACGTAGTCAAGCAAGGGCCTGAACAGCTCTTTGCCCAGCAATGTGGTGAGCCCTCGGGCAAGAGGCCGCAATGCAGAGAGACCAGTAGCCCGGAAGGGCGGAGTACAGAAGCTACCAGTGGCCCCACGGGGCGGAGTACAAAAGTGCTAGGTAATCCTAAACCAGCACAGATGGCGCGTGGAGCAGGCCACGACGACCATCAGAGGCCCGACCAGCCTGGAGCCCAGCGGAATGGTGAGCCTTCGGGCAAAAGACCTGCCCGAACGATGAACCAAGGCCCGGAAGGGCGGAGTACAAAACGGGGCCCTCAAAGCCGTAAAACAGTACGTGAAGCAGACACCACTGGTCAGGCTGAGGTGCTGCCAACAATGGACCAAGGCCCTGCGGGGCGGAGGAGGACTGGAGGTGGAGAGACCCTAGTACCTAAGCTGACCCTCCCGAAAGTAGATGAGCCCTCACCCCTGATCCCTTCAGGACAAATCTGTATGGAGCTACGAAACCTCAGGAGCGAAGTGTCGGACAAAATGCGAATCTTAATTGATGCTGCATTAACCAGTACCGACGTCCACCAACTGATGCCTCTGGTGGACTCATACATCTTATCGCTCAGAGGTACAGAAAAGGAAGGTCCGAAGAAGCGGCAGGGCAAGAGAAAAGCCAATGCGAGTAAGGGGGCGAAGCGGAAAGGGAACAGGAGCAATAGACGAACGCATGAATATGCTCTCTATCAGAGATTGTTCAGGACGAACCCAGGGAAGGTGGCTTCGGCCATTCTAAAAGGGGAAAGTCTGGAGAACGAGGAGAGCCCCAACATCATTGATGTGGAGAGTTTCTTTCTCAAAACCTTTAGCCCGAAGGAGCTCGATTGGGAACCGAGGCCTCCGACGGAGCAGCCAAAAATAGACCTCAGTTACCCCGTTACCGTCACGGAGGTAATAACTGTAGTCAAAGGCATGACTGAGTCGGCGGCAGGGCCTGACGGACTCAAAAGAGAGGACATCAGGCGAGTGGGGTCTCATGATCTCGCCGCCTTGTTCAATGTTATATATGGTGTCAAAGAGCTACCACCTCTCTTAAAGAAAAACCGCACCGTTCTCCTTCCAAAGCCTGGCGACTTGAAGAATCCTAAGAACTGGCGCCCAATAACGATCTCTAGCAGACTGCTTCGGCTACTGCAGAAGATCATGACCAACAGACTAGCAGCCGCTCTGCCCCTATCCAGAGCACAGAAAGGCTTTACCCGAGATGACGGCACCCTCATCAACAATACCATCCTCCAGACGCTTATCAAAGAACACAGTGCAAATGGCAAACCTCTGTTCGTGCTAGCTGTAGATCTAGCGAAGGCCTTCGACAGGGTCAACATAGTTTCAATCATAGACGCCCTAAGGAGGCGAGGCGTCGATGAACACACGATTGACTATGTGAAAGCGAACTATCGAGGTATATTTACCATCATAGAATGCCATGGGACGAAAACCAATGAAGTCCCGATAGCACGAGGAGTAAAGCAAGGAGACCCCATGTCGGGACTCCTTTTCAATGTCATAATTGATGAGCTACTGGTAGTGTTGGAAGGAATGGGGGGCGCATCACTGGGAGAAGCCAAAGTATCTGTAATGGCGTTTGCAGATGATATCGTACTGTGTGGAAAAACCAACCACGAGATCGATGAAATGCTGCTGGTCATGGAACAATTCTTTGAGCGCTATGGCTTGGAGGTGAACGTGGATAAATGTAACACCTTGCAACTGTGCAGAGTCCCTGGCACAAAGCGGTGCGTGGTGGAGACCAAACCCATGCTCAAAATTAACGGACGGCCAGTGCCAACAGTGTCCGTGGCAGAGCAATTTAAGTACCTTGGGTTGGGCTACACCCACTACGGGGTTCCCTGCCCCTCAATACAAAAGCTGGAGATGATGCTGGCATCCCTGGCTAAGGCACCGCTAAAACCAGCGCAGAAACTGTACATAGTTCAAAAACACTTAGTGCCGATGTTGTACCACGGCCTCCAATGTGTTTCGATTACGGCTGGACGCTTGAAAGCATACGATGGCAAAATTAAGACCTTTGTAAAGCAAGCTTTACACCTGCCGGTGACATGTCCAGATGCCTTCATTCATGCACCCTTGCAAGATGGAGGCCTGGCGATCCCGGCTCTTGCCGTCAGCGTCCCAGCCACCTATCTTCGCCGCCTTGAGAAAGCGAGCGTCGTAAATGATCATGTCCTAACAGCGGCTTTAGCTTCAAAACCGATAAAAGTCCTACAAAATCGGTTGAGGCGAGCCACGAAGGCGCTCCGTGGAGTGGAGCCCAAGCATGTGAGAGAGTACTGGCACGACAAGGCCAAGAACACCGCGCTTATGGCCGGGTTCTCTGATGTAGCGGTCCCAAGTCAGTGGGTGTACCAACCACCACCCCACTGGAACAAGGGCGACTACACGAGGTGTATTCTCATGCGTGCAGGTCTCCTGCCCACGAGGTCAACGCCATATCATCCGGCGGAATGTGGCAATCTCTCGTGTAAGGACAAGGAAACCTTGTACCACATCACGCAGAGGTGCCCTGTTACCCACTACCAAAGGGTGAATAGGCACGATGGCGCCGTGTCTCTCCTTAAAAAGGAGATTGTGAAAGCTGGTTTCCCAGTTACGGAAGAACCGAAGGTGAAAGCAGGCAGAGAGACGTACGTCCCTGACCTCTGTATTAGAGACGACAACACCGTCTACGTCGTCGAGGCGACAGTAAGCTATGAGAGCTTTGGCAACTCTCTAATGCGCGGATACCAGCACAAACTCGAAAAATACGAGGTGCCTGAGTTCCGGGAAGCTGTTGCTTCAATGTATGGAGTGAAGGACGTGCAGATACTGCCGTATGTGGTGGGAGCCAGAGGCTCATGGCTGCCCAGTAATGATGTGGTCATAGGCCAATTTGGTCTTGACAGGAGAAAGCTCAAGGAGTTCACTGGGAACTCGATGGTACAGTGGTCAGCTAGCCTACATAAGCTGTACAATGCGACCTTGTGGCGCACAAACCGAAAATGACTCTAAAGCTCAAGTCAAGCAAAGCTCAATGCACTGGCGACAACACCTGCCAAAATACCTGAGGTCTCTTCGTAGACCAGCGCACCAGTGCGCGCACCTAAACATCAGTGGGTGCAACGCTGGAAAGTAACAACCAAACACTTGTTTAAGTGTGGCTGTCCATCCTAGCAGTAAACAAAAGCAGTAGATTATTAGTTATATTTTTTTCTCAACGTTTTAATATTTCCATTAAATCATACTTGCTGTTTCCAAGTGTTGCCATTGCAACACAGGTCAACAAGTACTCTGCAGATACAACTTTTATATGCAGATGAGCAAAAGTCTTGTGCGTACAGATGGTTGCGTCAGGAAATCAGACCTCCAAAATGCAACTGCACCAAGTTCATATGCCATTCGACAAGGTAAATTTCACATAGTGATCTCTTATTTATGAATCCTGATAAGCTTTCTGAATCTCATCCCACCATGGAACTCAAATTATTTTTCAGGATAACATAATCCCAGGTCTTCGAGAGGCCTTGATAGATGCTGCAAGCTTTCTGGTGAGAGATGCTCCAACTGAAACTTTCGTAGTGTCTGTGGGAGACTATGATGAAGTTAATTGGCTGAGCGATTAGCGAAGCCAGTTACTTCACTGGGGTTGAAAAACTTTTTCTGTCTGTCTGTGTGTCCGCACTACTCCTCCCAAACGGCTCGGCCGATCGGGACGAGATTTTACAGGGTTGTTAGGTATCCCCTTGGCTCGCCACACGCCGAAATTCAGCTCTCTTTCTCAAATTATTCAGTCGTACCAACGAAAATACACTAAAAAAACGGCAGAAAAAGTGCAACTTTCTGGGGACTATATATTTTAGTGACATTTTTACAAAGTTTCGTATGTTTTTGAAGGTGCTGATGACGAAAATGAAATCAATTTCGACCCCTGACCAAAGTTTCGACTGCGAATTGGCTACCTCGGCCCGAATTCACTACATAATCAACTTCGACCCTTCATCTTGAAAAAAGGGGGTCAACCGACTAAAAATTTTTATCGCAGATTTCGATAGGTCTCGGCAAGACCTTTCCAAAGAGGGGTCGGAAGGGGGGTCTGTGAGCCCGCCTTCATGTATTGTGAAAATTGGTGCAACGGCCATGTTTTACACATTAACTTTGGCACAGTGGAAACACAAGAGCGGGCCTGCGACCTGATGTTACATCAAAGAGGTTGCGCTTTACCTCCACGGGGTGTGAGGTGCGAGGACCGAAGGCCCGAGAGACGGCCTCCGATTGGGCCAAGCCATGCGAGAGCCGAAGAAGGCCCGAGAAGAATCCGCCGGCAGGCCAAGCTGGTATCGGCCCCTGTCGAACTGAATTGCCGGCGCGGCGAAGCGGAGCTGCCAACTCCGTTCGACGGATGGTCGGGCCCTAGCTTGTATACTTCGACCATTCATCACGTAGTGCACTACTCATTGCCTCAATGAACCCTTAAAACAGCTTGCCGAAGGCAAGCAGGAAGCGCCGCAGGCCAAGGTAGGAGTAACGCCAGGCGTGGATCGTCGTAACTGGCGCAGCATCGCGAAGCCTGTTACGACAAAACACGGTCTGGCGTAAACCTACCTTGTATTTTAGAGACATATTTACATGGTTTCTTATGTTTTTGAAGTTCCTGATGACGAAAATGAAATCAATTTCGACCCCTGACCAAACTTTTAACTGCGAATTGGCTACCTCGGCCCAAATTTACTAACATAATCAACTTCGACCCTTCATCTTGAAAAAAGGGGGTCGGCCGACTAAAAATTTTTATTGCAGATTTCGATAGGTCTCGGCAAGACCATTTCAAAGAGTGGTCGGAAGGGGGGTCTAGGAGCCCGACTTCATTAGTTGGCTGAATCAGGATCTTGAAAAACGGGGATCGACCGACTGAAATATTTTATTGCGGATTTCGACAGGTCTTGGCAAGACCTTTTCAAAAAGGGGTCGGAAGGGGGGTCTAGGAGCCCGACTTCATCAGTTTGCCGAATCAGGATCTTGAATAAAGGGGATCGACCGACTAAAAATTTTTATTGCAGATTTCACGTGGTGCATTACTCAATGCCTCAAAACTCCTTGAGACAGCTTGCCGAAGGCAAGCACACTGTTAAAAATGTTATGAATTTTCATTACAAATATGCATTTAAAATTCATGAACGCCATTAAATTTCATAGCGGCCATAAAATTTCATAAATGTAATGAAATGTCAGAACACATTCCATGAAATGTCATAATATCTCCTTGAAAATTCAAGTCTGCAATGAAACGTCAAGAGATTTGATGAAAAGTCATAACGTGACACTACAAATTTAGAGTGCCTCTGAAAATTTGTAACCAAGATATAAACTTTCATGTCGGTCTTTGACATGTGATAAGCAATTTATGATGGCTCTTACAATGCCCGGGTGGAAGGAACTTCAGTTTTGACTGAGTTTGAACCCAATCGTGATTCGGAATATTCCAATGCTCTTCCCTGAGTAATATAGCGTGATGATATGAGTAAGTAAATCAAACGTCGCACCATAATAGTATTTTAGTATCAATAAACGCAAACTGTGCACAATCCACTGCTCACATGGTACGGCCTGTCAGCCACCTGGGCTCAAAGTCAGGTTTCAAGAACCTGCCGCTACGTGGCGCTTGGAGCGCCGTGTCCGTTCACTAATGAGTATTTCCGATTCATTTAAGTAAAATAAATATTTTTTCAAAAGTTTATCCTTGGTTACCTAAGTGAATATCTGCTCTAGACGTATGCGTACAGTTTTAAACAAAATATAACTGTGAAGTCGAGAAAAACGCATTGCTATGTTGCGACTCGCTGGCGCCCATGGTCGGCCATTGGGTTAGGTGCACGCGAGAGCCCCCACGCAGACGGGGTACCATGTGTCACTGACACTCCTCGCCCCTCTCTGCGCTTCACTCCGGGGCAGGAAGGAGTGATGTATAAGTCGGCTTTGACCTGCTTGCAATTTTTAGAACTGGTGTGGGTAACCAAAAGTCCAGATACCGGTCTGAGATTTCATTACCCTTGTGCGAAATAAAACATCACAATCGCAAATGAAATATCGTAACGTACATATGAATTTTCATTAACAATTTAATGAAGCTTCAGAACACGTTGCTATGAAATTTCATGGCAATTTTCTGCAATGAAATAAATTTCATTGCAGAAAATCGACATGAAATTTCAAAACAGAAAAGTGATAATAATTACATTAACATGTTATGAAATTTCAATCCGAATTTTTTAACAGTGCAGGGAAGCGCCGCAGGCCAAGGTAGGTGTAACGCCAGGCGTGGATTGTCGTAACTGGCGCAGCATCGCGAAGCCTGTTACGACAAGACACGGTCTGGCGTAAACCTACCTTGTAAGACTGTGGTTGTTGAGGTAATCAGAGTTAAATTTTTGGCTCTGTTTTGTGTTTGTGTTTGTGCTCTCTTTTGGTAGTTGTCTTCCCCAGATGTTGCTTACGAAGTGTGCATGCTCGGCTCAATTGAGTATAACTACGAGAAAGTAACCATTCAAGCGTATGCAGACGATAGTGATGATGCTGTTGACCGATCCTTCAACATTTTAGTTCAGGGCATAGTGAAGCCCTACTGTCCTGTGAGTATCAATATGAGACGCTTTTCATTCAGGTGTTGTTATTTGTAAAACTCATTTCGCATAATTTTTAACATTGCATAGGTAACCCTGAAGAAGGGTCTCTTGCGGCCAGCATAAGACTTAAGATAGTCGATGAAGGGGAGGACCGTATAATTAATTGTGGAGAACTATCTAAGAAGGGCGCTGTAATTGTTGAGGTGCAACAGAAGCTCGTCTCTTTAAGCTCGTCATTTAACTGGTATGTAAGGCATGAATATTGATCAATTTCTCATTTTATAGGTGGAAAGTGAAGAAGCAGCAGATGCCATATGCAATCTTAAATTATTTAAGTACAATTATGTGAAGGTCACATTTAAGAAGGTCAAGGTTGACGCTCAGGCCACCAAAAAGGTATTCCAAATAATTTAACTCATTGATTCTTTGGGAAATATATCATCAGTTTTTTCACACTTTCACATTTTTCACACTAATGTGTTGCAGACTCAACAGTGTCAACCTCTTAGGACTGATTGGCCATTTTATGAAACATCACGGCTACTCACGCTATGTATCCAGCACAGGCAAATTGTGCACAACTGCCGGCAGAAGGATTATGCCAAAACATGGGATGTGATTAAGTCATCCATGGAAGATCAGGGCCTTTTCTACTCCATTGAGGCAATGAAAGCTAGACTGAGAAGTGCTCTGAACTGGTTCCACAGAAGTGGTCCTAAGTGGCCTCTCCGAGAATTTATGCTTGAGTACCATGGAGAGAAAACAGCAGGGTGTGCAGCACTCCCAGAGAGATTCATGCCAAAGGAACCAAAGTCTTTTGATAATGATGACATGGCCCCCAAGACAAATGTTGTTCATGGTATACATGTCATGGAGGGATTTGATCCACTTGGTTTGTATTGACATCGGGTTGGCAGTTTCATCCCCAAAAAGCCACATTACGATTTAATCTGAATTTATCTTTTCAATTTCAGCTGAGATTGCTGACTTGACCTATGAAAAGGACTTACTACTGATAGCTGAATACGGAAAGAGGAAGCCGAGATTCGATGACAAGAAAACAAGCTCAGCCACATTGTATGCAGAGATTGCTCGACACTTTGCTGCACTAGGCCACAAGGATATGACTGCCGAGAAATGTTCAAACTGTATGGGGACCATGTCCGATCAATTTAAAACTCGATATGACCAGGTCAGACTTGGCAAAACTGGCATTGGTGATAAAGCTATGAACTGGGTGTACTATGACGCCATGGGCCAGCTTTTCCAAAACAGTGCAGTCTTAGAGCCATCTAAATTTGTCTCTTTTCGTACGACAAATGCCACCACAACTAGGAACCAGAAAGTGTCTCCGACACAAAGTAATGTTTAAGTACGAGGGGAAATGTTAAAAGAATTTAAGCGCTTAGACAACTTAGTAGAACAGGACTTGAAGAAAAAGGGGAACGAATGATTCCTTGTTCCTCCAGAATTCTGCTCATTCATTTCATTCTGATTTCAATGTCTGTTTTTCTATGAATACTACTCTTATTTGTGTTTGTTTCTTTTTAATGGTTTTGACTTTTTTCTCATGTGTAACTGGCTACTTTGACATGTGAGAGTTTCATTTGCTTTATTCATGGTCACAGTCATGTTCCTGAATGCACCTCTAGGAGAGATCAAGTCTGCATACATTCCTTGTTTTGAAACTTTTATTCTTTAATTTAATGTTCCATTTGCTGAATGGAAAGCTAACAAAGTCAAGTTTTTAGTTATTTTTGTATGTAAGTCTCCTTGTTCCTATTATTTGTATGAAACTCAAAGTGGTTTACGTGATAATTGTGCTGACAGTGAAGCAATTAAAAGAAGTTTTCATTTACATAATTATTATTATTTACCAATCACAACCAATAGAAAAAGCAAAGAAAAATTTTGGCATAGAACAAAACCTGAAAGCAGAAATTTTTGGTCACAGAACATTGCAGTCTTGCAGTTCATTGCAAATGTTCCATCTCTTCTGTTTCCCCAGCTGTTGAGCTTCTGCACGAAGTGCAACGTTGCTTCCAGGAACAAATGGATCATCGTCTTGAGGCACTTCTACATGAGGAAACCGCTCAACAAAATTATTTTGCTCATCCTCATCAGCCTGAAAACATGTTAAAAAATTTTATACTGGAAACAATATAATTTACAATTCCGGGGTGAAAAAAGTAATACAACACTTACTAACTGTTGTGGTCTCTCTCCATGTATTATTTTAAGTTGTGCAACACAAATGTTGCACCTATATGTTCAGCACAATATTCCATGTCCCGAACGTGTAAATGTTCAACACGCCTCAACACCTTAGCCACATCCCCAAACAGGTGTTCCACTCTCACACGAGCCTTGGAGAGTATTTTTTGTTGAAATTCTTTTGCATGGCTGTGAGATGACCGTTATTTATGAATGGGCACATAATCTGATGATGCAAGTTCAATTGTGAATTAAAAGGGCATGGATCAATTTCTTGTTATGACACATCAGTCAAACACTTATACAACGTACCCTCTCCTGAAGCGGATATGCGGAATCAGCTATGAGATGTTCTTCATTGTTGAACAGTTCTCTTTCAGTGAGGACGTTGGTGCAGAAAGGGCTCCTGCGGTAAATTCTAGAATCATGAGGGCTTCCAGCCTTCTCAACATATAGATCCCTAACTATCAGCTCATCATCACAGACAGCCTGGGCCTTCATGGAGTAGCCGTGGTGGTAGTTCCTGTACGCAACCGAATCCCGAATAGGACATGTTATGGAAAAATGTTTGGCATCCATGCTCCCCACAACTCCTGGGAATCCAGTTCTTCTTCGGATTCTTCGTTCGATTACTTCTCTCTCTTCTTGTGTTGGCCACCTTATGTAACAAGCACCAAGCTGACATAGTCCTCTCATGACAAGTAGGTGGCGCGTATGTAACTGGCTTGGATGTACACCGAAACGAAGTGCTACACCCCTGAATGAATCAGGAGCGGCCATGATCCACCGCACCATAAGGAGGACATGATCGAAGGGAGTTTTGTATCTCTGAATGTTATCCCTGAGGGCTTCCTGCAACTCCAGGCTAAGATCCTGAAAAGTTAATTAAAAATTTAACAAAGAGCATTGTAGAAGAGTATTCGATACTTAGTACTCCTTACATTACCATAAACTCAGGTTTCGTGAGCCGAAAATGCAATTGGAATGCATAGTCACTAAACAAAACGTATTCTTCAATATGAACAGTGACCTTTTCCCATTTCCTTTCACCTTCTGTGTAAAAATAAATAGAGCGTCAATATAACCCCACACTAGTACTTGTTGACTGTTGACCAGGACAGAAGTGTCCAACAACGTACCATCTAGCGCATCTTCTAGAAAATACGCAACCACAAGCGCCGCGGCATTCCGCATTCTATTTAAATCCATGCCCCTGAGATAAATAAAACGAACTTCGTTAATATCGTTAGTGTTTAAGGAGAGCCAGCAAGACGATGCTCATATTCGTCGTACGGTGACGTCACGCTGGTGGTGGGGATGGCTTCGGTGGTGTGGCTGAGGTGTGTGCGGTGTGTGGTGTGGGTCGTGTGCCTCAAAAGGATAGAGCTCCTGTGTGTCTGGTTTTTTCGGTTGTGTGTGTTTGTGGGCCTGTGTGTGTCGTGAGTTAGTTTGTCGTGTGTGTGTGTGTGTGTGAGAGAGAGAGAGAGAGAGAGAGAGAAAGAGAAATTGAAATTGTTTATTTAGGTTTCAATACAAAAGGGCCAAAATTGGAGGCCCTACTGGAGCATGAAACCGCTCTCTAGGAAACAAAATTATGCTTGGAGAATCAAAACGAGTCTGACAATAAAGAGATACAAAAGAGAAACATGAACAGAAAACAAAAATTTACATTACATGAGTGAAAGGAAAGTACAAAGGGTAGGGTGTCCCACAATATTTCCGAAATGCCTTTTTTGATGAGTGCCAGGCTGGATTTGAAAGATGACACAAAATGAAGATCTGTGTAAAGCAATTGAATTTCGGACAATTAAAAGTGCCCGCGCAACGCGGTTGAAGTTTGTGACGGAGTGGGTGGGACAGGGGGTTACAAAAACAGCCGTGGGTAAGCCATTTTTCAACGGATTTCCATTCCGAGAACGGCACTGTGTTTGTAAAGAAAAGGCCATTCTTTTTTAAAAGAGCGTATTTGCTGTACAACTCAATGCCTATCTCCCAGGGGCACGATTCTTCGCAAAACTTGCTAATTTCAAAGTTTAAAACCGTGTTTGACCCACTTCTAGTCATCGGATCTCAAAGAAGGGGAAATAGTTGGATTCCGCAGGACAAATTACCAAGGAAAATGTAACATTCAGATTTTAATATGCATTTGCCTACCTCTCAGGGTCAAAAAATGTGACATTTTAGTGATTTTTCTTATTTTTCGCACACCGAAAGTTCTTGCATATTTTTTAAAAGGTCAAATATAGGTTCCTTGGACCAAAATACATCGGCTTAAGAACTTTTCTGATGCGCCTTCATTTGGTAGGCACTGGTGGCGCGGAGCGGCTGGCCAGTGCACATACAGCACATCAAATTCAACGACTCCATTTCACAAAGCTGTCCGTTCAAATAATATCAGCATATGATGTCCTTACTTGTTCATCACAACACAAAGCGCGCCAAGTCAACCCACTGCTTACCAACTGCGACAGTGTACGGGGCAGTCGATATAGGGCGGTGGACGGTCGGTTACAAGGCGCTGACTGCCTGCGCCGTTGCCAACTCCTGTAGTGATACAAATGCGAGTCTCGCAGACGACGCTCCAAATGGCAACGCTGCGTAAGTAAGCGCCTTATAACCAAGCACGAACTGTCAGCCGCCCACTACGATAACTTGATGCGCATTCATTACCAACCTATGAACGAACCACACACGAGTCATTCCCTGGCAACTCGGTGATCCTAAGCATCGAAAAATAACATAATGAAAGTAGAAGAAATATGAACGGTACAAAAAGAAAGAACGGCACAAACAAAATTGTGATTAAACCATTTTTTGTATGACAGGTGGCCATGACTTCAGCAAAGAGGGCGCGATGGTCGGGTTCCTTTCCTTTTGAGAAGGAGGTGACCCGCCTACAATTCGTGGAACTGTGGAAGAAGGATCAGGAAATGTCAGCAAATGGTGTGCAAAAACTTCGAGGAAACACCAAAGGACCGGCCAACCAGAGTACGTCAGGTAGTGTCAGACACGCACCTGAAGTCGATGAAAGAAGAGGTTGAACGAACTTGGGAGAGCACTACAGACGTGGTCGAGAGCTATTGGGACCCCGTTAAGCAGGTGAGAGTGAAGATAAGGGATGACTTGAAAACAAAGTGGTACGATAAATGCCAAATTTTGTTCATAATATTTAAAAGAATTCTTACCCTGAAGTAAAAAAAACTTTCTTTAAAATTTGCAGGACCTTTGACAGGCAGGAGTCAGTGATAGGGTGGGCTGTAAAAATCCCCTTTAAGGACACTGATCCCTTGTACCACATGACTCTGCGGAGCCCAATGACAGGGAACATGTACTTAGGTGGCCCGTTGTTGTACATGAATTTCGCACGTTGGGAAGGAAACAATCAAAGTGCATATGGAGAGGAACCCTAAATCATTTAGGGCTTATGGAGCCGCCGACAACGTGGCCCCAGGGACAGTCCTTCAGTGGAGTTATGGCGAAGGGCCAAAAGTAGAAGAATGTCCTTTCCTAGGCAAATGGGACCTTGATGTAAGTTTATAAAAAACAGAGTGAAACGTTAAAAGATGTATGATGATCCTGCCATTAAATCATTTTATGCTTCTTTTTTTAGTGTTGCAAGCGACAGCCGGCCATATGTCAGAAGGAAGCCACACCTGCTGGACCCTCAACGCGAAGCAGGAAGTTGATCGATGGAACAAATCCCATGTGCACGTTTTGCGGCTGTGACAGCACTGCCAACCCCCGAAACCACATGGCGAGGTGGCACGGGCGCTTCATGGTGGGCACCGACAACGAAGGTCGCTACAGCGCCGTGGAATTGGCCAGGAAATCAGCTTTGATCACCCAAGTGCACTTGAGAAGGAAGAAACACCAATACCACGTAGTACCGTCAACGGGGGTAACTTGGGACAGTCTTCCCTATCGGCCTTGTTGGTGCTGCCATCTCGCGGCGGGGGCTCGTAGCGTCAAACCCGCGACGGGCTTTTCTTTAGGAGGAATCAAGGCGCGCGCGGAAAGGAAGAGAAGATGCGTATCATCACAGTAAGTATGCAGAAATCGGCAAACAAGGAAATAAGGTTTTTGACAATTTTTGTCAAACACTGGCAAGTTGACCCTAGTACGAGGAGTGAAATGCAGATATGGCCGAATAGTATCTCTGGGTTGTTAAATCATACATTGATAAAGAAGGACGCGAAATGGTGCCAACTTCAGTCTTGCCATCTTGGGCCCAGACTTCAATTTATAAAATATCGTCAATGCACGGGGTAACTTGGGACAGTCATTCCATCATGTTCCCTGCACTCTTGGCCTCCTAGTAATCGCCTGTCCCGGTTTATGCCATAACCTGACCTTGAAATGTTACGCTGGTGATGTGAAGAGATGCCTTGCTTTGCAGTTCTTGCTTCCGCTAAGCCATGTTTTTCACTTTTCAACAAATACCTAGAAAATGCCTGGGATATAGCGGAAGAAAAGAGTGTCCCATTTGTAGTCCCAATCTTCATCCCATAACGACTCCAAGGCCTGGATTCTTGGTCGAGACATTGTCAACACAAGTTTTATGATTAAATAATCTTAATAGAGACATGGGGATGAAGTTTCTCCCCTCCTGTCCCAAGTTACCCCCGGTCATGGGGTAACTTGGGACATCTTTTCGGAGCAGATTGTAAACGTCTTACTCAAGGCAAATAGACCAGACAAGCATGAAATAATGAGGAAAGGGTCAAACTTGAACATAGCTAGGACCCAAGGGCCTCGGTCGAAAATCTTGCCTTGAGCGTGAAAAACACGTGAAAAAGTGTCCCAAGTTACCCCCGTTGACGGTACCTGCAATTAATGTAATTCCTGAAAGGTAATAATCATTGTCGCACCTGTGTTGTCTGCAAAATGATCCAAAGTGTACTTTTTTAATTAGCACTATGCGTATGTCGTCAACAAACAGTGACCGGACACCGGTAGACGAGAAATTGTGGAATGACTACCAGCAGAAGCAGGCGACCCTTCTAGAGGTCAGGGTCATCCCACTCATGGGGCGGCGCCCAATTCTATCGATGGCTGACTACGCGCAGTGCATCGAGGCAGGAACATAGAAAACCAACGACAGCATTCAGTAAAGAAACAAGTTGGGTAGAAAAACCACGACCCAACGAACCCACGGCGTACAGCCCATGGGTGAAAGACAAAGAGGCCGCCAAGAAGGCTGGCAAAGACGCCATGAACATAATAATGAATCGTCTTTTTGATAAGAATTCTGTCTGACTTCTTGTCATTCTCATTCCTTAACTATTCTGTGATTACTACTGGGCAGCGATTGGGCGGCCAATGTGATCTAGTTATTAAGGACATTGTACCTTTTTTTTTTTTTCGAGAACCCGACGCAAGACCAATAAATACGTATTTTACTTTGACTTACCTCGTTGTTCATCTCTCGTCGGGGCGGGGCCGGTCGTCCGGTAACAGTTGTCACCATAGCTCTCTCAGGGGGCTGTAGCACAAGTGGGCGGTGGTGGCTTGGGCGCGGTATTAAGGCCCGGCCAGGACGAGCCAAGGGTCGGGGCGTGAAGGGAACGACGGCGCCGCGTGTCGGACACGGCCGCGTCGGGGCGTGGCCGGTCGTGCGGTGACAGTTGTCACCGGGGCTACCCGAATCACCCTTCTCCCTCAGGGCGCTCTCGCACAAGTCGGCGGTGGTGGCTGAGGCGCGGTTCCAAGGCCCAGCCAGGACAGATCCCGGCCCCCATCTGACGCTCGGGTTTGTCTCGGCGGTCCGGCTGTCCCAACTCGGTTCGTCCCGCCGGCTCGCCTTCGGTCTTGCTTGCGCTTGCTCGGCGAGACCCGCCGCTAGAACAGGTCCCTTCTGGCACTACCGCCGCCGCTCAGAGCGCCCAAGCCACCCGAGCAAGCGGGTGACTGTGCGTTCGAAGCGTGTGTCGTTTCTGTCGCACAACAGCGGGCGGGGTCGGACCTCTCTGTTCCAACCGATTGTTTCGAACGCATCACACGCAGGCGTGCGGATGCTGTGTTGCCGCTCGCTGCTGGCTTCACCGAACGACGCCTCGGCACGCAGCCGCACGCGTCTGTCTTCCACGCCTCGGGCCTCGCTGGCCGAGGCAGTGAGACTCGACGCGCAGATGGGACGAGATGGGACCCGTTTGGCAGATGCGTTCGGCCTCGCTCGGCGACGTTCGGCACATCGGTATCGGACTTTCGGCTTTCTCGGACATCTCTCTCGCACAATGACAGCCTGGTCGGGTCTTTGGGGCCTTCGCGTGGGCTGTCGTAATGACATCGTGAGAGCAGTCCCTACCATTTAGTTTCGTTAGTTTAGATGATTATAATGTACACACACTGCCTCTCAAAAAGTATTTAAGGGGATGGCGTCCCCCCGCGGGGCCTTCCGGGTCTTTTTTGAGCCTTCGTACTTTGTAGGTGGTCGGGATGGCCTCCCGAGTGCTTTCCGTTCCATTTGGTTTCGTTTTATGTATGATTCCGTTTTCTCTAGTTTTCTCTAATAGCCCCAAATTAGAGAAGACAAACAAGACAAACAGATGAACAAAATAAGGAAAGTTGGCAGGGGTAGGGCCTTCAGGAGGGTGAGCGCGCTCGGCGGCGCCTGCCCGCCGGGACGGCCCGGTGGCGTCGCCGCGGTCGCGGCGTCGCGGACATGAGCCGTTCGCGCGCATCATAGAGTCGCGCTAACAGCGCATTTGGGCCAGGTATCGAGGTGTGTCCGCGGCCCCGGTGCGCGCGCCCCGCTGCCGCGGTCTGCTCCGCACCCCCTACAAGTACTACACTCTCAGACTCGTATTGACTTTTTTGTCAATAGCGTTATAAAGAAACGAAAACATCAATGACTATTGACAATATTGTCCTTTCCCTATTGACAATAATTTGAGTATTTACCTCTATTGACTTTTTTAATGTTCAATTTTGTCCTTAGACCATTGACTAAAATTTACTATTTAATATTGACTATTTCATTTGTACGCTATTTAGATATTAGTTTCTACTATTCACAATTTTCTCCATAGATTACTTAGAAATTTGTTCGATGGCGATTAACAACGGCCTGCCGTGCGTGCCCGCTGATCCCAACAGAGCCCCTGAGAAGTCCGGGATAGGCAAGCCCGCAATGCCGAGGCGTGCAGCGGCGCGGCCTATCCACGACTTCACAGGGGCCAAAAGGCCTGGGCCGCTGCGTTGTCCACTGCAGTCGGACCGAAGCTAGGTATACGGCACCAATTAGTGAACTTGGCTCCCTTATTTCTACCTGGTCATTTGTGAGCCACAAGCTATCGCTCCGATCGCGTGAGATTGGCAGTCACTCGTGTCTTCCTTTGTTCAAGTGAGTCATGTTTAGCCCTAATGTTTGTGCGACTGCTTGTTTCGTCCACTAATTATTCTGCTTTGGTATCTTCCACCATGTACATAATCGATTTGTCTTCCTTGCGATGTTATATGCTTGATTTTGTTCAAACGCGCCTCTTTTGCCTATTTTTCGATATGCATAAAACATGCGTAATACGGTTAAATCATGCATACCTTACGTAGACAATTATGCATATTACGTATGTGCAAATTTATGCGTACCTTACGGTGAAAAATCATCGTATTATGTATAAAACTGGTCGTAAGAAAATGAGCGTGTAGTCTGTGGAGTCATATACAATTGTTGTAAAAGACTATGATGTTCTGTAACCAACGTATCCAATAAATCAACATGATCAGGACGAGCTTCTTCGGCAAATGTAATCAGCATGATCTGTTGTTGGCTGAGCGATTAGCGAAGCCAGTTACTCCAGTGTGGTTGAAAAGTTTTGTCTGTCTGTCTGTCTGTTGGTTTGTTTGTTTGTCTGTTTGTGTGTCCGCACTACTCCTCCCAAACGGCTCGGCCGATAAGGACGAGATTTTGCAGGGTTCATAGGTATATCCTTGGCTCACCACACGCCAAAATTCAGCTCTCTATATCAAATAATTCAGTCGTACCAACGAAAAAACACTAAACGGCAGAAAAAGTGCAAATTTTTAGTGACTTCATATTTAGGAGACATTTTAACATGATTTTGTATGTTTTTGAAGGTGCTAATGACGAAAATGAAATCAATTTCTACCCCTGACATTAGTGTTAACTGCGAATTGGCTACCTCGGCCCGAATTTACTAACACAAGGTAGGTTTACGCCAGACCGTGTCTTGTCGTAACAGGCTTCGCCATGCTGCGCCAGTTTCGACAATCCACGCCTGGCGTTGCACCTAGCTTGGCCTGCGGCGCTTCCTGCTTGCCTTCGGCAAGCTGTATTAAGGGTTCATTGAGGCAATGAGTAGTGCACTACGCGACAAATGGTCGAAGTATACAAGCTGGGGCGCGCCCTTCCGTCGAACCGAGTAGGCAGCTCCTCTTCGCTGCGCCGGCAATTCAGTTCGACAGGGTCCGATACCACCATGGCCTGCCGGCGGGTTATTCTCGGGCCTTCTTTGGCCTTCGCACCAGACCTGGCTTGGCCCAATCGGAGGCCGTCTCTCGGGCCTTCGGTCCTCGCACCTCACACCCCGTGGAGGTAAAGCGCAAACTTATTGATGTAACATCAGGTCTGAGGCCCGCTCTTGTGTTCCCACTGTGCCAAAGTTAATGTGTAAAACATGGCCGTTGCACCACACTCTCATATTCTTACGCTGAAACGGTCTGCGTAACATACGTAAAAATGCAAACATGCACATATTATCGGAAAAGCCCGCAGCCCCGGTAAACCTAAGACTGCCTAGGTAACGTTAGGTGTGCCCGTTTCATTTTCGGAAATGTTGAAATATTAATATCCAACTAACATTGCCTAGGAAAATTTACGCCCAACTAAGATTGCCGAAATGGCCGTCGGCAAGCTTAGGTTAACAAAACAAGATTACCTGATTATGACATAAAAAAACATTCTTCCCCTCCCCTCCCCTCCCGGATTGGGCGGCTGGCTGGCTGGCCCACCTGACGGAAGAAAGGCTTAATTCTCTGCTGCTTTCAAAACGGAAGGACAACTCAAATTTTATGGATAGGACTCAATACCAGCTCTTCATACAAGAAACTAAAGCTGCTCGCCGGGCCAATCCCAAAACAACAAAGGACTTTAGACGCCTGAAGAGGTTTGGAGTGGCCACAATCCAGGAAGAGAATAAACTGATTGTGCCCCTCGAGCAAGGTGACGGCACCATGCTGTTTTATGTTTCCAACGAGGAATCGTATGATGTTTTGGTGGAGGCCCATCTGGCTGTAGCGCACGGTAAGAGAGACCGAATGTTGTTTCACTTAAATAAGAAGTATGCCAACGTTTGCAGGGAAGTGGTTGAAATCTTTCTTCCCTTGTGTGGGGTGTGTCTGTCAAAAAAGAAGACAAAGCGTCGCGGCCTAACAGTGAAACCACTTATTTTTGAGAAAATGAATGACAGGATGCAAATCGATAAAAAATCAATAAAATTCATCGTACCTTACGCTTAATCATGCGTAATACGATGAAATCATACGTACCTTATGTACGAAACATGCATAATACGGCTAAATCATGCATACCTTACGTACACAACTATGCATATTACGTATGTACAAATTTAAACATACCTTACTGTGACAAATCATCGTATTAAGCATAAAAATCATCGTAAGAAAATGAGCGTGCAATTTTCACAATGCATGAAGGCGGGCTCACAGACCCCCCTTCCGACCCCTCTTTGAAAAGGTCTTGCCGAGACCTATCGAAATCTGCAATAAAATTTTTAGTCGGTCGACCCCCTTTTTTCGAGATCCAGATTCGGCCAACTGATGGAGTCGGGCTCCTAGACCCCCCCTTCCGACCCCTCTTTGGAAAGGTCTTGCCGAGACCTATCGAAATCTGCAAAAAAAAATTTTAGTCGGTCGACCCCTTTTTTTCAAGATGAAGGGTCGAAGTTGATAATGTTAGTAAATTCGGGCCGAGGTAGCCAATTCGCAGTTAAAACTAATGTCAGGGGTAGAAATTGATTTCATTTTCGTCATTAGCACCTTCAAAAACATACGAAACCATGTGAAAATGTCTCTAAAATGTAAAGTCACAAAAAATTTGTACTTTTTCTGCCGTTTTTTTAGTGTTTTTCCGTTGGCACGACTGAATAATTTGACATTTTGAGAATTTGAGACAAGTGCTTCTCTGGGATCCCCGCGCCGGGGTATGGCGGCATGAACGTGACCGATCTGTGCACGTAGGCCTGCTTGTTATGTTCGAAGAAATAGACTTCCTTCAAAACATACGTCCCGTGCATCCCTCGGAGCATCTGGAGGTCACGGATAGCGTAGGACGACATGTTGACAGGTCAGCGTCTGAACGAAGAATGGATACTCCGGCCAGTGAGACGCCTGCATTTATACTCGCCGCCGGCCGTAGCGCCAGCGCCGGGAGCGCCCCCTCACGGTGGAAACACGAACTAACCGCCGAAAAAAGGCGACTTCACCCAGTGGGTATCGAACTCGTGCCTCAGCGCTGACAAGCGCACCAGAACCTACACACCAACCCACTGAGCTACTGAGCCATGCTTAGGGAGGGTGCTTACGGACCGGCTTTTGATCGGTGAGCGCAGCGCGCCGAGCGCGGAACCAAGCACAGAGCCGTATGCATAACGGTCGGTTTGAATTCTCCCGCCGCCGCGCAAGTTCCGACTGGACCGGAACCCTTCCCCGCAACACCAGGCCACGCCGCCGGTGCCGAGCGGAGCCGAGCCGAGCGAAGCGCCCCTCCCTGCTCCCCCGCGCCCTCTGTGCCCGACGCCCTGACCGGCCTAAACACACGTTGTTCCTTTCAATTTCCGCATACTGGTGACTGTTGGATATCATTTTTCCGGCTGAAATATTTTTCTAGAATTTTTACTCATACTCCCCTCATGCTGTCATGTCGTATTTAAAACTGTCAGAGCAAAAATAGCCGTTGGTCCAGAGCCCCCATACCTTCCGTCATGCTTCAGCGCCGCATCACCGTCGCCCCATCCGCCGCACAAAGTATCATTTGCATGACACTTGTTGACAACCCTTCAAGACGATGTCAAGTGAAAGGAAATAATATTCGAGAATTTTTGACACCCTACTTTCATTCTAATTCGTCGCGAGATCGCAAATAATTTGAATTTCGGTCAAACGTTAGAACGACGGATGTGCCCTCTGGCGGACGGAAGTGTCAGCTAGCTACCCTTCCGCCCCGCTCTGAATGGTCAGTTGTCAGTTGCTGTCCAGACCGAGTGGAGCATTGATAGTATCATCATGTCGGACAAATCATTCATGCAAGATTTTGAATTGTCCGATGAAATGACCGAGAGAAATGAACAGGCAGAGCTGGTGAGCATCGACGGGGATGCATCCTATTCGATTTTTATTGAGGTAAGTGAAAATCTGTGTCCATGTGAGAGTGTGTGAACGAGTCGCCGCGCCACTGTGCCGCATGGCGCCGCATGGTGACAGGCCCCTCGGCTTGCCCTGCCCTTGTCTGTTTTTGCTAGAAATGAGTATTAAAATCGTCACATGTTTTGAGTCAGTGGTCGGGTTAAGTGTGTGCAATAACGTCCGTGTGTCTGTGGTCGTGGTCGCGTGTCGTGTTTTGCTGATGCAAGCACGGCGTGTCAACGGCGTCGGTTTCTTGGTCCGTCTGTCTGTGTCCTTTCAACGCTTATTTTTTCGTCTCTCTGGTCAATCCTTGCTTCCGTGTGTGTCGTCTAGTGCGTGTCATGCTAAATTCACGTGTTTTGAACCGTCGCTGCAAGCCCCGGCGGCCCCGGCGCCCACGCCGAGCCAGCAAACATGATTTAACGTGTCCGCGCGTGTGTGTGACTGACGTGGAACTGACGAGCCGAAAAGCTTTTCGCTCTGTCGTGATCACTTGAATAACTTTGATCTCGTTGCCTTTTCATCGTTTTCGAGTTTGGTTTCCATCGCGAGTCGCTTCAAAGAGCCGTGCCGCCGCCGCCGCGTCGCAGGCACGGCTAGAGGGGGAGGGAAAGGGAGGGCCGGGCCGGGCGGCAACGCACACTCTCAGACTCGTATTGACTTTTTTCTCTTAATTATTGACTTTTTATCCTTTGCTTACTTAGTTTTTTAAACAGCAATAAAATGTAGTATTTCCTTTGTAACCATGTACAATATTGTTCACTATAAGGACTAAATTGTCATCAATTAATGACTTTTTTTGAAGTCAATTGCGTATTGACTCTTTGTCAATAGCAAACTGACTTTAAGTCAATATAATGAACAAAATCTTACATAGATATTGAGGAAATAGTACGTTTTATTGCTGTTTAAAAAACTCTTTACCAAAGGATAAAAAGTCAATAACAGTCTGAGAGTGCACGCCCGGCGCGTGGGGTATCGACGCGGCGTTTTTCGGTTGTGCGAGGTTGCCTGTCGCGCGGACTATTTCCACGTCGTGTTTTCTCATTTTTTGGTTCTTTGGTTTCAGACATCCACCCCAAAGTCAGGGGCCCCTGACCCCCATGGGCCAAGGAGGATATCACCAATACTCACACCTCAGGAGGAGGAGGAGGCTGCGCGGCTTGAGGTGGCAGAAGTGGTACTGCAAGCACCTCCAGCAGAGGAAGAGATTGTCATCCCTAATGACCCATTACCCGACGAAGGCCCTCAAAATGATCCAACAGTGAGAAGGCGCACTCAACCAACTCCTGCTTCAGCAATATTTCCTGTGAGTTTTTTGTTTTCTGAAAAGAAAGTCAAACATTTTGTTTGTTTTTTTCTCTTTAAAAAATATGATTTTTTTCTAGGCTCGTGAGAACAGAGTACTGAAGGAGATACACTTCAATTTGGTGGCTAATCATACACTGGAACCTCACGCCCCTCCCCCTCGGCAACAACAACCTTTTGTGGATGAAGCAGAGGAGGGAGAGATAGTGGAAGGAGAGAAAGAGAGTAAAGATGAGGAAAAAAAAGTAAGTGATTTAATGCTGATGTTTTATTTCGATACATTTTTCTTTGCGAGCAACATTTTTTAACACTTTATTTTTGTTCTTCTAGTCTGTTAGGCAACGATTAGGAGCGAAAGTTAAGTCTCCTGAGAAAAGGGAAAAGAATTTGTCAAGTCTACCATTCAGAGGCACTTACGTTGTAAGTACTAAAAAAAAACATTCTTAAAAAGTTTATCAGAAGAATAAGAAAAGTAACAGATCTCTATGATTTACAGACTCAAAAAGATTTAAGCGACGCCTTAAGAGCGGTTCTCGCGAAATGGTTAATTTTGGGCCCCGAAACTTTTTGAAAAAAAGTTTAATTGAAACCGGGTTTTTTGCATTTATCTTGTTAAGAACACCACTAGGGATCATGGATTCATCGGGGCGAGCTATCACCCCACTAATATAGAAAATATCGCAATTTTAATTTTTTTGCTGTCCACGGAAATTACACAGCCTCAGAAATTGTCCACGGAAATTACATTTTAATGGGCCCTTAGAATAGGTGCGATACGAACGCAAACGCCTAGCAGTTTAGGCAGCTCCCTCCACATCTGTGCATTCTGGTTCCATGTTGCGTGCCTCACAATAAGATTTCGGGCTAGACCACAGTTTGATCGTATGCCGTTTCCGGCCCGACATATGCCCGCGTGCACTGCCAAACGGGACATGGCCGTCCTTACTAGGGTGCCACGTTTTGCTGGAGGAGGAGAACCTCATGCGGCTACAAGGTCCCACTCGTAGTGTGACCAGTAAGTGAGGAGGTATACGGGTGCGGGGCCCCCACCCTAGAACAGCCTTTTTGAGCAGGACTGGGTCCGGTGTCCACCTCCCCCGGCTTAATTCCCTGTCTCGGAAACAACTGTGAATTCATTTTCTTCTGACCACGGTTGCATAGTGTTTACCTCCCAGGCGGTACCTCTCACACTTGGCAAATGATGGGCCCTACAATGGACAACGGAGGAAAGTCCCACTTGATCAGCTCCGGCGTGTCCTCTATGTTCGGAAAATATTAAATAATGGGTGCGGTCAGTTAAGGAAAAGTTGATCGGCGGTGCGGTCTATTTAGCCCTCCCAGCATATGGCACCAACGTTTACTAACCTATATTTTCGGAAAGAGTAAAGTTTGAGAAACAGATTGCTGTAATTTATTCGATAAACTGGGTCTTAGCATTTGAACGGCAAGCTTAGGAAAGACGACATGTTGCTTAACATATCGGTCAGGTTAAGTCCACCGCAAGTCTTAAATGGTCTGGTCAGCTAGACCCCAAAATACAGCGAGCCTATTTTTCGCAAGACTCAAAGCTTTCGGTTAAGCTCTCCGATCTGAATAATCAACGTTGAACGGTTTCACTGACTCGCAGTCAGAACTGTCATGGCAGTACGCTGGCCGCGCCGAACAAAGCAGCATAAAACCGCTTGGTTGTCCAGAAAATACATTGTTTGACCAATCTGATGAGTGGAGTCGAAAGCTTAGACTCTTGCAAAAAGTCGGGTCGCTGCTCGTTTGGGTCCATTTTGTGACTTGCGGCGGGTTTAACCAGATGGATGTTGTGTTAAACTACGCCACGACTTTCCTCAGCTTGCCTTTTGGGTGCTAAGACTCAAAACGTCAAATAGATTACAGAAACCATTTCCCCTTTTAGAATATGTATAGGTTGTTAACTTTTGTGCCTGAAATGCCTGAATTTGCATTTGAGACGGCTAAAAATACCGCGGCGCGAGCAGTGGGCCGCTTGATCGACCTGCCGATCAACTTTTCTTCAAGTAAACGCACCTATGATTGGCCAGTGACCTATATTCAGTGCATGCTTTCTTGGGTTAGGCCATAAGAATGGCATTCCCTCAATAAGAGAGGTTTAAAACAGAAAAGTATTGACATACTTTACAGCTGAGGCCCATTACGAGGCGAAAATCACGTGAAACGCAACGAAAACCCCATTTTGTCCACGGAAATTACAGTCCACGGAAATTACATTATTGCATGAAATGGGGTTTACAAGCCAAATCAAAATTGGCACCGGAACCAAAATTTTACTGAAACAACTTGTCTACAAGGCAAACACACAAGGATTGGTTCGCAATCAAAATTTTGAATGGTCTGCTAGCAATGGGTGGAACGGAAATTACACTTATTGCTTGCTAGGCCAATTTTTTCGCCGCTTTGAAACACATTTAAGTTTATATTTTCCGTTCTAATGGTGCCACATTACTCCGCCACTTTGCAAATTGTGTAGAACGAATGCACCAACAATATGAGAAAAGTTTTAGAACGATCGCGCATAAGGTAGAAAAACCGTCTCAAAAAAAAACGATTTTAGACTTTTCGAATTTTAGCTGTGGAGGACAATTTTCGGAGTCATCTTGTGTCTGCAAATTTTACCCGAGAGATACGTTCTACACGTCAAAACGTAGCCTCACTTGCGTAAAACAAAATGCACTTCGCGAAAGTGATTTCTTATATTCCCTTGGGCTGTAGTAGAGGCGCGAAGCCCCAAATCTGGAGCGTAGGACATCAAAAAGTGTCCACGGAAATTACATTCTGGGGTAAAACTTGCAATTAAATGGTGGAAGGAGGCAAAATTTCATCCTGATAAGAATTGTACCTTGTCCGCAAGGTCAAAAAACATTAAGGTAGAAAAAGACCCCGTTCAAATCGACTTCAGGTTGGAAGAACCAGAGAGAGGACACAAAATTATCACATTTCGCGAGAACTGCTCTTAAAGAAACTAAACAGAGAGAGGAAGGAGAAGGAACGGAAAGCTAAGAGAGAAGAGGAAAAGAAGCGAAAGGAAGAGGAGGAGGTTGCTCTTCGTGCAGCTGTCAGGAGGGTCAAAGAGAAATTAAAGAAGAGAGAGGAAGAAGAAAGGAAGAAGAAAGAAGATGGTGGACAATGACTTTTCTGTTTTTATTTGTCTATGCACATGTATGTATATTTTTCAAAGTGAATACTTAATTTTTTCAAAGTGAATACTTTATTTTTTTCAAAGTGATAATCATTTTTATTTTTCATGTTTGTATATGTACATTTTTGAAATGGATACTTCATTTTTCAAGGTGATTAAACTTTTATTTTTTTGGTCAATTTGTATTGGAAATCTGTTTTATTTTTGTCCTTATCCTGTCTTCATTTCTTGTCCACACCAAGTTGGTGTTACCATTATATTTTGCCTGATAGAAACTTAAAGCTTGCTCGTGTAAATCCAACGCAATTCCATTTTGATTAGTTTGCAGCTTAGTTTATGAGTGAGAGTCAGACTCGCATGTTAAGGCCAGGGACAGGTGAAAAAACTGCGAAAATCGACAAAAAATTCGAAATATGGTTTTTGGCGGTTTAAGGTACTTTGAACCTTCCTTTATTAGGATTTTCATGTATTTTGATGATCTGGAGTCGGGAAAATCACTTTTGGGATTTTTTAGGAAGCATTGCAAAGTGCTGTAAATTTTCAAACTTGTTTTTCTCAGAACCACCTTTTTCCAACTTCAAAACATCTCCTACGCAACAATTTGCACCACAAAAATATGCCATTTTTTTTTTTGCTCCTTATGGTGTTAGGAACAAATGCAAGTTGTGTGAACACTATCTGATTTTTGTAATTTTGGCTAAAGAAATGGGTACCATCAAAAATGGCAAAAACTAACAAAATCATGACTTTTGAAAATTGAGCCCATTCATGATTTTCATATTCTTATACAAGTGGACTGATTTCAATAATATAACTTGTGTTTGTTCTTTGACTCATGAGGAACAAAAAAATTAATTTGTCAGATTTTTTAAACCCAAACTGTTGCGTAGGAGGGCTCTCACACAAAATTCTGAAGAAACACTCAAAAGCTAATATCTCTGGATTGCCTAAATATTTTTCAATGAAACTTTTTTCGTGATTTGTATATGTACTGAGTAACATTTTACCAGAGTTTCAAATTTTTATGACAGACCATTTCAAAAATAGCATTTTCACCTGTCCCTGGCCTTAATTAGGAAGTGAGTGCACTGGTGAAACAAAGGCATTAAAATTATGCCCTTAAAGGGCGTTAACGATTTACGCCCTTAATGGGCATAAATCGTTAATGCCTTTGGGAAGGGCATTAAAATTTTGCTTGAAATTCCTATACCATTTACGCCCTTTCCAAGGGCATAAATGAATTATGCCCTTGCAAGGGCGTAAAAGAGTATTTATGCCCTAAAGGGCGTAATTTTTATGCCTTTGTTCTACCAGTGTGTGCCCCTCTTTATGATTTAGTTGAGTGACACTCTTGGAAAATTCAGTTTCACAACATAGTTATATGGGCAACATAACCCTCAAAGTGAGTGACTCGATTCAGACAGTGTTGTTGTACCTCAAGCAGCCCTTCAGCCAATATTGACTTGATGAAGCTGATATTGGTTTTCAACAGTGTTAAGGTACTAGTGAAGTTTGCCTTATAGTCATTTTGATGGAATTTTGAGAAATTTTGGTTTTATTTTGGCACAATGAGTTATCAACTTCCTCGGCTCCAAATCCAACGGGGAAAGTGACAGAATTGTTTGCACTCTTTGTTTTGACCATGTCTCTTTCTTTTGTGGGTATTGGAGATAAAGCCCATTTAGTATTCAGAGGCCAGACTATCTTTTGATTTAGGGAGTGGAGAATTTAGGGAAAAAAGTTAAGTTTTGGGGGGACATGGAGTCTGAATGATGTCAGATATTTTTTTACCAAAGTATTTCTATTTTAATGTGAGAATGTTATTCTTATCACTGTCACAATCGGGAACGCGTTAGGTGCGCGTGGTTCCAGACTGCGCGAGGGGGTGTGAGTGCGCGACGTTTGAAGGTGCGCGTGGTCGTTCAGTGCGCGTGGTTGCAGGGTGAGCGATGTCCTAAAGTGAGCGAGGTAAAAAGTAGTAGATGCAAGTGCGCGTGGTCTGAATGTGAGCGTGGCTTAAGCTGAGCGCCGTTTTCATCTGCGCGAGTACCTGCTCATTATGTGAAGCTGCGCGTGGTATGGAGGTACGCGTGGTCGTAGTAGGTGAGCGAGGTTCCCATGAGCGCGAGGCCGTGCAAATCTCTCAGCTGAGCGTGGTTCCAATGTGCGCGAGGTTCAGACTTAGCGATGTCGCTGTTTGCGCGACGTGTTTAAGGTGAGCGAGGTTTTGAAGGTGCGCGAGGTTTCAAGGTGAGCGAACTAAGGCGCTTGAATAGGGGCGCGCTCCACTGCGGAGTGGGAGAAGGCGGAAACGAGTGCGAGCGCCGCGCTACGGCTGGCCTTGGAACTAGTATGGCGCTAGTTATGGATGTCGAATCTCTCATAGCCAGCAACTCTCGCTAGCCTCGCACCACCGTAGCAGAAGACGCAAGACACGTGAGCTGCAAGCAGAAGAAGAAGAGCTGCGTACACACGCGGAATGTTCCAGTGATAGGCTGGTGCAAACATTTGTTCACCAAACCGAAGTTATAGATAAGAAATGCGTGTAAATTCGGATTAAACATCGTCCGGCGAAACTACTTTAATTCCTCGCAAGGTCTGGTTTTATCGGAGTTCTATCCGTCATAAAAATTGGGGTGCTCCTTGTAGGTTACCAGTTCCCATGTGTTTTCGTATCGCCTGCCGGCGAAAACTAAGTTAAATTGCCAGTGGTGTTTAAACGTTTGAGATGGAAATTATTCCAAATCGTCCCGCACTCCTCATCATGCTCCAGCGACCGTGCTTGGAACGGTACAGTAACATAGTTTACTTTTAAGGCTTGTGCTATGCGTCCTTCTCCTGCTCTGCACATTCGTCAACAATGCAATTAAATGTGCCTTTTAAAGAACCCCCCTTTTTTTTTGCTGAAAAAGTCGATAACTATAATTTAAAGTTGGTTATGATGTCTCACCATGTGACACCTCTTCTGCTAATGAAGTCTCATTCAAATCCTTGCAGTCTGTCTGGAAATTTCCAAAGGGAATTGCATAACTGACACTGCCCAAGCTCGGTCCTTGCTTACCAGAGCTTCTCTGCTTAACCTCTTTTAAACCAACTTCTCAAGTATCACAATCTGATTGCCGTTTGTTGATAATATTTGTTTCTGTTGGTAGATTCAGTGTTGGCCTCCGAGTCCATCACCATGGCACAGACTCTTCTCAGTCAAAGTCAAGAGAACCGCAGTATAGAGGACATGTCGCAGAGGCCATGAAGGAAGTAGTTAATGCTGCTGACCAGGTAAGTTGTATATATTTTTTTATAAGATTTGTAATCACCATCAAAATGATTTTGCTTAAACGATTCACATATTTACCTTCTGACAAATTATTGTTTCAAGCGTGGAACATTGTTACGGTTTTATTATGGCTGTGCTCCTTTAACAACATTCTTTCTGGTGCTTTCTGAAGCAAGTCTGTATTAGACTGACATGAATTCAAGCAGCAATAGCCTTGATGATTTTTACTTTGGTTTTACTCAAGAATACTGTAAATTTTACCATGCCTTTACTTCATTATCAAATTTCCAGTCAAAGTGTCCATGAGGTTTCAATGATGCCAAATGGGTTCCTCTGTGTGACATTGTTTTCTCTTTGTTGGCAGTTTCTCCATGCTCTGTTGTCCCTGAAGCCCAACCTGACAGTGAATTTCAATTGCGTGTGATCTGCACTGTAGCAGAGCCCTACTACAGCTATGGAGAATACTGTTGGTGTCTCAGATGTGGTTTGTATAAAGTCTAGTCTCTCTTCTTTTTATAAATAAAAGAGCTCGAGCACTGCTCATCCATTGTTTTGTCTTGATAGATTTATAAATTTACCTATAATGTACCTTGAATGTCCACCATTTAGACACCTATTCTATGTCAACTGTGTCTCCCACATTTGAGTCTAAATTGTTGTGATTTCATTGTCGAAATGTGTTAAGTGAGCTTTGTATAAGCACGGCACTGGTCACTGACACAAAAATTTGAAGAAAAAAGTTTCATTTCTTAGATTGTTGAGCGGTTTCAAGTCTTGACAATCGTGTGATGGGAATCTTGTTCAATTTTAAATAACTGATGTGTAGCTATACCTGCATGCTTTCTGATGTTTTGTTGAGCAATTGTGAGCAAGAATCACATGATTTCAAGCAAATCATGTTTTCATTTTACTCGAGAGTATCGTAAATTTCACCAGAACCATGCCTTAACTTCATTATTGAATTTTCAGTCAAATAGTCCATAAGGTTTCAATGATGCCAAATGTGTTCCTCTTTGTGACATTGTTTTCTCTTTGTTGGCAGTTTCCCCATGATGTGTTGTCCCTGGAGCCCAACCTGACAGTGAATTTCATTGGCATGTGATCCGCAGTTTAGCAGAGCCTTTGCACAGCCATGGAGAATACTGTTGGTGTCTCGGATGTGGTTTGTAAAAAGGCTAGTCTCTCTTCCTATAATAAATAAAAGAGCTCCAGCACTGATCACTCAATAATTAGTCTAGAGATATTTTTAATTTTGACTTCCGGTCAAATTGCCCTGGTTTGGGATATTATTTCTTTTTAATAACGGCTGAGTCCTGGTTGCAGCATCCTTTGTAATGCTCTCTTAAGCAAGTTTATGCTTCACTGACATATATCCTAGCAGGAATAGTCTTGTTTTTTATGAAAGTAATTTCAGTTTTAAGTCAGTACCATCACAACTGGGCCGTCCCACTTTTCTGCCTAAGCAGTTGTGATATCATGGTTGTAATGTGTTTAGAGAGTTTAGCATAAGCACAGCACTGCTTACTGACTCAGAAACTTGCACAAGAAAGTTTGAATATCTTAGTTTTATCAACTATTTTAATTTTAGACAGTCGACTTATGGGACTTTTATTAAATTTGGAATATAACTGGTATGTTGCTGTACCTGCATGCTTTCTGATGTTTTGTGGAACAATTGTAAGCATGACTCACATGTTTTCAAGCAATGATTCTGCAATGGCATGATTCTAAGCAAAACTGGCTTTGGTTTTACTGATGAATATACAATATTTGAAGATGACTCTCTTTTGACTATTTTATCGACTTCGAGTCTAAATTTTAATTAGGATGAAGTTATTTCAGTGTGTAGTTGTTTGTGTTATTGTTTTGTGTTTGTTGGCAGGTTTACTAAGCTCTGTTGCCCATGGAGACCAACCTGGCTGTGGATTTTTAGTGGCCGCTGCATCTTGCGATAGAGCCGAAGTTTTAGAGGGCCTTTCTGGAGCAAGAAGTTGATGCCTCTACTGACCTGGTATGCTTTAAGTCTGGTTTCTCTTTGAATTATAAAGAAAAGTGCGCCGGCACTGCTCACTTAATAATTGGTCTGTTGCCATGCTTCTATGTGTGTGATGTTTTTTTTTTTTGTATGTTGAACAGGTCTCAAGAAGATGCAGAAGTGTTGGATTTTACGACTATGTTCTGAGGAATTGCAGCCAGAGACAGCTACAGTGTGGAAGATGCGGGGATGGTTTGAGTCTATATGTGTTTTTGTGTCGTTCTTTAACTACCTGTGGTACATGATGAGTATTGGCTTCATTTGTTGGGTTCTTCTGAAGTTCATTTGACAATCCTTGATTGCTGGGTCATGTCTCAACAAAGACATCAATTTATTCAAGATTAAATTAGTACTTGAACAAAAACCTTGTAATATTTTATTTATGTAATATTATCCTTAGCTTCATTAACCATTCTTCATTTTTGGGTGGCATATCTTGCTGTCCAGGCTGCGGCTATTTTGTTGTGTTGGTCCTTGTCGCTCCTTAAAAGCTTTGCTATTGATAGCATTAGTGGGTGGCCTGGAAAGAAATGATTTACATATAGCCAAGTTTGGTATTCTCTTTGAATTTAGCAGGGCCTAATTAGTGGGACCTGTGTTCTTACAACTAACTTTCATCTTTTTTTTAGTAACATTTAAAAAAGAAAAATCAAAATTGAGTGTGCAAAAGACTTAAATTAGAATAATTAGAGAATCTGAATACGGAAATGTCAACTGTCAGGAGTATGCCTTAGGTCAGGGATCTCCAACTCGTTGGCCCGCCGTTGGACCGCGGGCCAGGCGGGCCAAGCCGGGCCCGCTGTGGCCCGCCCGGTCCGACGGGAGCGAGAGAGAGAGGTAGTGGGTAGCGGGGTGGGGGTACTGGCGGGCGGAGTGGGGGACGGCTGGTCAGCAGAAACGCGCTTCGAGATCGGGAGTGGGGGAAGAGCGGCGGCTAGCTGAGGCAGCAGTAGCGCTAGCGCTGGCCCGGGCTCGGGCCCGCGGGCCCAGCCGGGCCACATGGCCCGCCGGGCCTAAGTTGGAGACCCCTGCCTTAGGTGTCAACTCACCTGGATTGGGCTCACTGAGGAGTCCGTAGACTCCTTGCAGAATTGTTTCAATCCCAAAGGCTGCCTTCCAGTCTTCTTTTAGGATGTTTAAACAAATTGCCCCTTCTGAGTTCACATTGCAGTGGTATATTTTTGTTAGAAACTTCACCTGGAACAAAATATTTGGGTTAGGAAGAATGCCAGCAATAACCAATTTTCCAGGTGAATTAAAACGACAAGAATGAAACAGTGACTCACTTTGGGCGCTTTGAAAGGATACTCTTCAGAGAATATCATGGAAAGATGAAACACCCCATTTTCGTATGGGGTATCGGGAGGCCCATTAATTGTTGCTGTCCATTTATAGACATTGTCGCTTTCAGGTGAAGCCCTGCCAAAGAATATTCATTAAGCACTCTGTCCGCTATTGCTGGGAAATGTCCAATGGCACATATTGAACCTGTTCATTTTGAACTGAGCAATCAAAAAGTGTTGGTAATCATTCCACTCTTATGAAGTTAGTATCGATGTGTTGGTTACTGATTTCGAAAAAACATGTTTTCTTTCTTAAAGTATTGTAGGCCCTCAGAATTATCTGCATGAAAATTATAATTGTTTTAGACATTTATAACGGTTGTTAACCCTACCATGTTTGAAAAAAGGAAAGCTTATTGAACTCTGAGCCAACTAAGACTCAGTTTACAGGTGCTACTGTGCTGAATTTTTACTTACGACATATAAGATGGGGCTTTCTTCATTTGCTTTATTTCTTTTTGAAGCCTTTTGATGGATACAGCCATTTCTTTTAAATAAAGAACGCTCTGAGAGAATGAAGCTTGGAGACAAGTGGGATCTTGGAGAAAACGTCTTGGAGAAAAGGCTCTGGAAGTGCTCTTCCCCCGCCCCCTGCGTGGCTTTGCAAGTGTTCTTCCCCCGCCCCCTGCGTGGCTTTGCAAGTGCTCTTCCCCCGCCCCCTGCGTGGCTTTGCAAGTGCGCTGACTGGGACAGTGGCTCTGGAAGTGTCTTTTGCTAGATCGAGTGGGTTGCGAACCTCCCCGGGGCCCCTGTGGCACTACTTGGCGTCCTCCCGCACGCATTATCGCGCTAGCATCACGACGCAGTCGGCCTTGCCTCCTGGGGCCCAAAGGGTACTACTCGACGTCACAGCTCACCGTCAAGCAGTGCCCTTTGAAGCGCCAGTGCGCCCGACCACGGCGACGTGGCCGGACGACGGCTAAGCGGGTCGCCACCGTGACGCTGGCCGACGTGGTGGACGCCGCTTTTATTATCGAGATAAGGGGGCCTTTTTTGTTTGCTCAGTGGATGCCCAGCACTGAGTCCCTTTTGGTGTTATAGGGATGAGAGGACGGGGTTATTTATTTACACCCTGGGGTAGAGGCGCTTGCCAACCATACTTTGCTTAAACCACCCGTCAGGGAAGCAATGAGCAGAATTATTTAAGATCAGCCGGACCTGTCCCCGACCCCCTCCGATTTCGCTGATTTTTTGTGGGTGCTTTACCCACCCAAAGACTAGACTTTTGCCAAAATATTAGGTCCCGCAAATTTTTTTGTCCAAACTGTAGCCATTTTTCATTTTTCTTAACTTTGGTGACTTGAATTTGGGTATTTCTTGTTATTTCCCGAGTTTTCGTGCTAGGTGGCTAAAACTTATTATTCTGATGGAAAATTGTCCAAGGAACAAGAATTTGTGCTGGGATTTGACCTACGACCAATAGTTTCGGAGATATTGGCCAAAAACACTGAAAAATGACATTAAAAGTCCCAAATCTTGGGGAAATGGTCAAAAATATTTTTTTTTGACCCTCCGACCATGCAAACGTGTAGAGAATGAACCAAAGAATCCAATGAAACCAACCCCAGATTTTTATCTCAAACCGTTTAGAAGCTGCGTGCTTTCAAAGTTTGACGTTTTTCTGGGAGGTGCAAAAAAACAAGAATTTTCTTGATTTTCAGCACCGTGGGTCTACGGCTCATCTACAGGCCCACTTTTAGGTGGGCCCAGCCCCCTCCCTTTACCAAAAAAAGCAGAAGCAGGCGAGAGAAGGCTGGATACGTGCGCCGTGCACCCTTTGCCTCCCTCCCTCCCCCTATAATCCAAACCATTCAGGATTTTTTTATTATTATTATTTTTAATTTTTTTTTAGAGATGTTTGTATTAAGGGTGTGTTGGTATCATTCAATGAACGAGAGTTTGGAAGTGGCAAAACCATCAACATATTTTAATAATTGAGAAAAAACAGATCACTGACAATTACTTTCTCCTCAGAATTTTTAAAGAGTACAACTTTTCCAGATCCAATGCTGTCAGGTACAATTTGTTTTGCTTCTCCTCTAGTTCTACAGTACACAAAATATGGGGAAAGGGGATAGTAGCAGTCTTGGGTTCTTTGGGCCAATTGAGTACACTGGTGGGCAGCTTTGGCATCAACACTGTGATATCTAGTTCTGATTCATCATTGTAGATGTCAGTAATCATTCCAATGTACCGGTTTTTGGCCAGCCTTACAACAACATACGTTCCATTTGAATACGAGGGAGTTTCAGATTGCTCAGCGTGTCCAAAGTTCTTCGGGAGGGTATGAACCAGAGAGGGCGGATTAAGCTGGTCTTTAGAAATCTTCCAACAAGCCACTTCATTGTCTGGGGAAAAAAAAATTAATTAAATTTTTTTTGGACAAGTATTTTAAGTTACATTCCATGTTTTAAGAAATCATACCTGAACGTGGCTGAATGAAATGGAAGGTTCTTGTCCCAGGTACTGCTTCTAGGGTTGGCATCATTTCTTTGTAGGATTTTCTCAAATCTTGCACTTCGGCTTTTGAAACAAACTGAAATATAAATTTATCACTCATCTCCGTGGTGCAGTATTCAAATAAGTCTTGGGCATTAATGATCTGGTTGTCTAATGGTCTCTGCAAGCTGGCTCGCCTTGCCTGCCTCTTGACCGTACCACCATCCGCATCACATTGGGACTTGCCATGGCTCGTGGCAAAATGAGTGTGCTTCACTTTGTAACCAAGTTCTTCGCCTTGCTGACAAAGGTACTTAAAATAACCCTTGCTCTTATATTGGCCTGCACAGCCATCAGTCACATATTCAATCTCCTTGATGTGAGGAAGATTTTCTCTTAACCATTTTGCAGTTTTCTCCTGGATTACTTTAACAAGGGGAACATCATGGTCCAAATCATCTGAAATAAATATTATGCTCTTTTGTTGAACTTTATCATTGCTATAGTAAATAACTGTAGGGTGGACTGTGGCCTGTTTAGGGGACCAGTGGTAAGACTGAACAGCTCCCTGTACTAAGCAGTTATAGTTCATGCTGAAGTCCATCATAATAATAACTTTTTCATGTGGAAGATTTTCTTTGGCTGCCTTTACATAGTCTCGCTGGCTGCACGCAATAAAGTCATGAGGAATCAGAGAAGACATTTGATTTGCTGCAATTTCAATTAATTCAGAACGGGAACACACTTGTGCTACCATTTCAGTTTTTTGGTCCACAGACTTCCACTGTCTGTACTTAACATTTTCTTCAAAGAAATCAAACTCATCATCAGAAGAAAGTAAATCTGACTCTGGTAACTCAGGCAATGGAATTTGCGCTTTAAGAATCTTTTTCACGTCTTCTAAAGATGGGCACTGATCACAAACTTTTAACATGCAAGCTCTGTTATTTTTATCACACACACACATTGAAATCAAATCTTTGTAATGGGTCTTAATGTTTAGTGCATACAGCACTAATTTAATATTTTGATGAGTTTGGCAGACGCACTGTTCATGTGTTCCAGCATCACCAGCTGCCACACACCATTTAGGCTTTAGGGAGCAAAATGTTGAAAGTCCTACTTTAAGACCTTCATGGTCCCTTTTAAATGACTGGTAGAGTTCAGGGAGATTGCTGAGAAGGAGTCGTTTTTGTTCATAGACTCCTTTTCTTATACTAACGCAATCTCTTGAGCCTGGCATGATCTTAGAATTTTGATCACTGCAGTAATATTCATGTATTAGCTGTCTGGTTGACTCCGAAACACTTGATGCTCTTGAGAAATCAGGTACAGGCAATATCCCTTTCTCTTCTGTGTACTTTCTTACCCTTTGAAAGAAACTTCTACCCACACCAAAATACTGAGCTGCTTCTCTCACAGATACACTAGCTGGGACAAGAGAAAGCAATTGGTAACGCTCAGTTTTGGATGCCGATGGAAGTTTTTCCTTTATTTGCTCCATAAGAAGGTCACGATCCTTAGCCTTCTTTGCTTGAGTAGTTTCGACATCTGCTTCATCTAATCCCATGGCACGACACACTTTTTTCCGAACTGCTGTTGTTGCTTCATCGATCTTCCTCTTTGCAGTCTGAACTCTAGATTCTTTGGATCTTGTGGTGCGTTTATCAGTAACAAGAGGAGACACTCCCACAGCCTTCAATTTACGGCTGGCTGCTTCAGTTTGAACTTTTGGGCTCAAAGAGGGGGAACCAGTGGTCCTGCTTGACTGGCTTGAGTGAGCCGTCTTTTCACTTGATTGGCTAAGAGAAATTCCACCTGTGTCTTGGCTATGTGCATCACCTTTAGCACATTCTGTAATAATAGACAGAAAAATGTATAAGTTACTGAAGGCTTTTATAAAGAAGTCCCCAAAGTATCTTTCTGAAAAAGTAAGAACTCACCAGGAGGAGAAACTTTCCGGCAAGTGTCACACCATAGCAACCCTGCTGTCAAAGTAGGGTGCCTCTCCTTATCAGATTCAATGATTCGCCGAAGACCTTTGTTTATCACACTTGAGTGAATTTTAAACGGGTTGCAGCATTCACCAGATATTTCCACCGCTTTACGAGAGCTTTCAGCATCCTCTTTCCCTGTCAGACCACGATTTGTAAAACCCAATCCAAATAGAAGCAACCAAAGACAAGCAGCAGAGAACATACCTGAAGAATCTTTTTCAACCACATGTTTACGGCAAGAGTCACACCAGTACAAACCCAAGATAATTTTTTGGTTAGTTTGAGCATGACGAGCAGTAATTACCCTTAAACTCTTATCAACTGGCACGCTGTGTCTTTGGTAAGGATCGGAGCAGACAAGAGGAAATGTTTGGGCTTTTTTTTTGGCGACTGAAGCTGAACTTTGACTCATAGGAATTTTAATTGAACTGCAGTCAAGACCTTAGGATAGAGAAAAGTAAAAATAAAAATCCTACCCAATTTAAATTAATTTACGATATTTTACGAGCACAATTAAATACCTTCCAAAATTTTTGTTACATTTTCTGAAGAGCCTGTAGTACTGGAAGAAGCAGCACCACCAATACCTAAAAAGCCAGTGGTCAGATAGAGTATTATAATGTAAAGAAAAATCAACAACATAGTAGCCAAAGACACGGACCCATACCAGAGGAACCAGCAGCATTGTGTTTGCGGCAGTTGTCACACCAGTACAAGCCAACGCCCAATATTGGGTTGTTCACAACATCCTTTGCCGTAATCTTTCTCAAATTCTTAGTAATGGTCCTGTCGTGCCTTCTAAATGGATTGCAGCACTTCTCTTTAGATTCTATAGGGGTAATCATACAGGTTATGTTCCACACTGAATAACAACAAAACAACAATAAGATTGTGCTTTGAAACTAAAAATAATAACACACCTGAGGACTGCATTGCAAGTCTTTCAATAAGAAACTTTCCGGACAATACCGACAATACGCATCGAAAGAAAAGAGCCCCAAGTGAAGCACAAAGACCTGAACTGATAAACAAACTGATGTATGCTGCAGCTGCAGCGGCGAGAGTAGAAGGAGATAGGGGGGGGGGGGGGGTTGAGGACTGCTGGGTGGCGGGAGGGAGAAGAAAGAAAGGGGAAAGGGGCGGTGGTAACTGTGAGAGCAAGCGCCGATGCGTAGGTAGGCAACCCAACCAACGCGCCCGTTCGGCGGGTGCCTACCTTCAACTTTCACGGCGCCCAGGGTCACTGCGCTGCGGCTCGGCTCACGTATCCAGCCTTCTCTCGCCTGCTTCTGCTTTTTTTGGTAAAGGGAGGGGGCTGGGCCCACCTAAAAGAGGGCCTGTAGGTGAGCCGTAGACCCACGGTGCTGAAAATCAAGAAAATTCTTGTTTTTTTGCACCTCCCAGAAAAACGTCAAACTTTGAAAGCACGCAGCTTCTAAACGATTTGAGATAAAAATCTGGGGTTGGTTTCATTGGATTCTTTGGTTCATTCTCTACACGTTTGCATGGTCGGAGGGTCAAAAAAAAATATTTTTGACCATTTCCCCAAGATTTGGGACTTTTAATGTCATTTTTCAGTGTTTTTGGCCAATATCTCCGAAACTATTGGTCGTAGGTCAAATCCCAGCACAAATTCTTGTTCCTTGGACAATTTTCCATCAGAATAATAAGTTTTAGCCACCTAGCACGAAAACTCGGGAAATAACAAGAAATACCCAAATTCAAGTCACCAAAGTTAAGAAAAATGAAAAATGGCTACAGTTTGGACAAAAAAAATTTGCGGGACCTAATATTTTGGCAAAAGTCTAGTCTTTGGGTGGGTAAAGCACCCACAAAAAATCAGCGAAATCGGAGGGGGTCGGGGACAGGTCCGGCTGATCTTAAATAATTCTGCTCACACGATCTTTAGCTCTGGCCTGACTCCAGCGTGGCAAGCGGCATGCGTTTGCAGCTGGAGCCCGGTGTAGGCGTCACACCCTGGGGTATGAATCACCAAATCGCGCCACAACCTGGGATTCCTTGTCAGTTCCCTTAGCTGCTTGCATGTTGCAGCCAACCGAACCCAATCGAGTGGGTCACAGTACTCCACAATCATGTCTAACAGCTCGGGTGATAAGGACAGCAGGGGTGACTGCGACTGGCTTTCGATCGGACCTTCCATGGCGAGCGCTCAGAAGAGAATGAGGTCTGAGGAAGCCTGCAGGGGCAGTCGCACTGGCAAGCACACTTAGAAAGCCACTAAGGTGGGGTGGGGGACGTCACTTACATAGCCATCGTGGTGGCCGGCGGTAGGGGGTGTGGGGACTCTTATGAAAGCGGTGGGGAATGCACACATTCCTGGGATATTCCACACTAACGCACTAAAAACGCCTGCAATTAGGCAAAATATGTGGCAAATAGGCCACAAATGTTACACATCCGTGACGCCGTGGAGGACCGGGAAACTCCATGCAAGGGCCCGTCAAGTTCCGGTCTAGTACCAAGCCAGTGCAGGGCTACTGCAAGGCAAGGACGGGCATCGCTCTGTCTCTCTCGCACTCAAAGGGCTAAGGAGACCATCGGGAGCGTGTCGCTGCGCTGCTTCCGGCGCCAAACCCCAAATCAGCAGCCGCCGGCAGCAGACTGGGTCCACGGGAGGCCACTCTCCCTCACTCATGGGAAGTGAAGTCCCGCATTGGTGCGAGAGAGATAGACCGGCGGCCGCACTTCAGTGAGATTCCGCGCAGTGCAGGAGGGCCTACCGCCTACCTGTGCGAGAGAGACAGGGCTACACCTCCCCATGAGTGGGAGAGAGACAGGTCATGTGACGGGTAGACGGTAGGCCCAGGCAGGCAGGCCTTCCTGCAGTGCGCGGAATCACACTGCAGCACGGAATCAGTCTGCTCCCGCACTGTGAAACCATCGGAGAACTCGACACTTGAAATGCGGAGGCGTGGAATTGTCAGTCTCCACACTTGCAAGTGCAGAGTTTGCAGTCTCCACACTTCAAGTGTGGAGTTGTCCACGTTTGCACCATGCAAGGAGATAGAGGCTCTGTGGGCTACTCCACACCAGGAAGTGTGGAAGTCCACGTTCGGTCTCACAGTGCGGGCCGACACCGACACGTCACTCAGCCGGCTTGGCAGCCTCGCCTACCTGGCCGCCATCCGCCCGCACCCTGCGTATATGCAAGGGAAGGCCCTCCCCTGGTAAGTGGGAAAGTTGCCCGGTGTGGTCGAGTTGCCCGGTACTTGCCTGGTCCTTGCTCTGCAGTAGCCTTGCACTACGTAGCTTGCACGCTTAAAAACTTACGATGTATTTTGAGCATACACAGTACAAACTAATTTACTTTGTTATACGAAGAAATAGGTCGTAAATAACGAAGTATTTTCTTTGTAAGCTTATGTATGCTCAAAATACTTTGTAATAACTTAGTCACACAGCTGCTTTTCTTTTTAAGGCCTTCAATAGTTTGTAAGGTTTTCACAGTGTGGTACTACACTGTGGCAAAAAGTGACAGAGAATTCTGGAAACAATTTGTGCCGATTCTCTGTAACCTTACACCCAGTATTTCCTGTATCCTCTTTACAGTATTCACTGCGCGACTCACAATATTCTCTGTAGGACTTACAGTCGTCTCCGTGCACCTCAATGCTCTGCGACGGGCAGAGAATCCTGGCAAAAAATTAACTGACTTTTCCGTAGTTTTTTGCCACAGTGTAGACCAGGACTTGAAGGGCCCTTGCTCGGACCCTTGCTCGGAGTTGCCCGGTCCGCCACGGCGTCACGGGCATTCCTGCACATTCCCGCAAGAAGAAGAAGAAAAAGAAAAAGAACATTAGCCGAAAAAATATGATGAGTGTTCATTCTCAACCCAAAAATTCAAGAAAGCTTAGTCACATTAGCTCAGGGCTCTTCTCTATCTGGTCCGAGTATAGAGCAGCTGCGTCGACGGCGTGCTCCAGTTTACAGTGGCAGATCCAGAGATAGGTGCGATGTAGCAAAATTTCTTGCCTACTTACATGGGCAAAGCGCGACTTTTTGCATACCTATCAGTCCAGCCCTGTGGGCCGCAGCATTCCAACGCGGGGCACCACCCGCGTCCACCACCCGTGCGTTCTGTCACCATGTGCAGCTCGGGCCGCGGGGCGCGCGCGCTCTCCAAATCATAGTCGCACACTCCATGTTGGGGACGTAGCGGGCGTGGCGCTACGATCATAATGCTCCACACGCCTGCCATCTGCGATGAACATGAAAGCGCTGCAACGTGAAAGGCAACGGCGGTGCTAGGCAAGGCGGCGACGCGACGGCGAGAGGCGACTCTCCGGACACCATCTTCGACCCAAGGGGTGGATGACCCTCCTGAACCGTGTACGAAGTACTTTTATTAGCGGTATTATTGAAGTATTATAGGTATTATTGGAGTATTATCAGTATTATCGTTGCGATAGAACACCGTCAAATTCAGGGTAATAAAGCCAAAGGGAGTCTTGCTGGGTGTAGGCAACATCCAGTGTGCTTACTGCGTTCACCCACGCTCCGAACTTAGAGCAGCCGCCGCGCTGGTAGGCATCCCTCCAGGCACCGGATAGGATTTGAGTGCGTTCGGGTCTGTCACTTGCGTTCGGTTCCGCGCGCACGGTTTTCGGACCACTCGGATGGTTTCGATTCAATAAGATTCGATCCTAAATAAAACTTAGAGACTGAAATGATGCGTGGCATGATGAAATAGAAACAAAAGTTAGTATTATCGTATTAGGGGTATTATCAGTATTATCGGTATTATTCAGGTATTATTAATGTCGTGTACGGACTATTGGAGTCAGCCGTCCCTTGCTTCGAACTAATTAAAGACGCCCCCGCAATGTTTTGCCCTTGGGGTACTTCCCTGGTCGTTGGGGGTTGTGGGACGCGTCGACGCCCCGCCCCCCACTTTTCCGCGGGAAGCGACTTTGTCTCGCGACCCGTGAACAGAGCGCAAAGTACTAGTAAAGGTGCCACTACAACCAACTCATCACCGATCCTTTTTCAATTCGACTTTTCAGTACTTTTGGATGAGCGTTACCAAGAAATGAAAAGAGCTGTCTAAAATCTGATATTTTCATGCGCCACAGCAAGATTCAAAGAAGCAAAAACAAAATCACGAGTGACTTTCAGTCAAACAGTATGGCTTGGAGCTGTAACAGTGGTAGCCACTTATTAGCAGTATATGCTGTTACAGCTATAAGCCATACTGTTTAACTTCTAGACACCAAGTGATGTTTCTTTGCTCCTTTAAATCTTGCTGTGTCGCATGAAAATACCGGATTTCAGACAGCTATTTTCATTCCTCGGTAACGCACATCATAAAGTACTTGCAAGTCAAAGTGAAAAATGATGTGATGAGTTGGTTGTAGAAGCACGGAGGCGCCGCGTCGCGTATCCGGCAGTGCAAATCGCCCGTTGACAGTGGCAGCGGCACAGCAGGCCGCTGTTTCAAGCATGTATGGAGGTACACCTCGCTTATCCAGCGTGGACTCCGCCGCGCTTGCCGTCACGCTAGCGTCTGGCCGGCGCTGGAAGCGGTGAGCCGGCTGTAGAGCGCACACTTCCCCCCTCTCTGTCCGCTGGAGCGGCTGGAAGCGAGGCACGAGTGGGGATCCAGTTCGTGGCGGCCACGACTTGATGCAGCCTGGCACACGGAGAGGTCCTCCCCACCCACTTGTGCGCGTTCGCAGCCGGGGAATCCCCAAACTGATGCTTCTTAAGGCAAGCCCAGTATAACAGTGTCGATGGCACATCCGTTCATCCCACAGGCAAGCCGGCATGGTAGGGTCTGCACGGCAAAGATCGGCAACAGTTGGATCTGTGCGGATCTGACAATCCACCGTGCGAGAGAGAAGAGACAACATTATTCAGTTCCGATGCTGGGCCCCAGCGGCCGGCTACTGGCCGAGCTTCGAGTCCCAGCAGAAGCCTGCATTTTTGTCGGTCTCTAGTACCTGTCAGGTTCTTGCAAAAGAAAATCCTCAGTATATTCATATGCCGTGAAATGTTAGTTGCGATTGCAGCTCGAAAATCGTGGAAAAAAATAATAGCCCTGCCGGGACTCGAAGCTGGTCATCGGTTGAGACCGAAACCGGCGCCACGGATCAGTTCGGGACCGACCCGAACCGATATTCACAGGCCAGATCCAACGAGATCCAACCGTTGACGATCTTTGCTGCACGGTCGACGGCATCAACGGGTTCCCGTCGCCTAGCGCGGAGTGGCGGTAGGGCTGCGCGCTCTGACGGGGTACATGCCCAGAGGGGAGGGGGCTACGCGCGGCCCCTCACATAAAAGTGCGCTTTAGCGGCCTGGCAGTGCTTGAGTGGGGAGGCTGCCATCCAGTCTGCGCCTGCGGGGAAGTACTTGTGCGTGGCGGACGCGCTGCGTTGCAATGTTAGCTTTCTGCGTCGGCATCGTTCGAAATCGCGTTTTGCCTCACCCATCCGTGTCAACTTCCCCGTTGCCTCGCAGCCTGACATCGTGGAGACCTTATCCTTCACCTTGCCAGCCGCTTGCTTATCGCGCAAGGTAAGTAGGCGGTTACAGTGTTCCAATAGATCTTATTCCAGAGAACCCTTTATTCGTGATCGAAATGGAATTAAACGTGTGGGTAGACTTAACGCACTGTTGGTGCGGCCAGTGGATTCTTCCTCCCGATTCCCCCCACCCCCCCGGGATTGGCACGCTGAAGGACTGAGGGCTGCGGGGCGGTAGAGGGGCGGTAGAAGTGGAGGGGAGAGTCTACAGGGTGCGTCGGCGGGCAGTGACCTGGCAGTGACCCCGACCGGTCGCGAGGGGAGGGAGCGACGCGGGCGGGCGGCGAGCGGTAGTCCCTGTCTGGAGAGGAAGTGGGGGGCGAGGGGTCCGTTTGTTGCGACTGCCAGTCGGAGTGTTGTCGGAAGTCCGGATTGACGCAGAAGGACGAAGTGTTATCACTAATCGATATTGACGTACACGGACGGAGAATTTTCATCAATACAGATTGAAGCAAGAAGACATGGACGTTTCCTTCTCCCTTGACGGTGAGCATCTCAGACGCTTGAAACCAACGGCCAATGCGTTACTTCGTAGGGTTTGATGGGCTCCTTCTAGGCGCCGAGCGGTGCGCGCAAGTTACATAGACGAGTTTTTTTATACAAGTGTACAATTAATTCACTATTTACAACGACACTGTACAATGACCAGAGCGTTGTTGGCGAGGACGCGGCGCGGTGGAAGTCGAGCGGAGAGGTTTGCAGCTAGGACGGAGTATGGAGGGCGAGTGTGTCCCTGCCCTGGGGCTGCATGGGCTCGACGGGGGCCTCGGGTCGGAGAGGCCCTGCACGTTCAGCCGCGGAACAAGGACGCGTTGTTTTGAGAAAGGCCGTTCGGCGCGTTATTTAAAAGCTGCAAGAACCGGCCGGGCTTTCGGCGCTAAACCGCCCGCCTCGTCACCGAGGGGTAGGGTGTTTCAAAAATAATAGATTTTTGAAAGTAGTCGATTTTCTGATTTGTCTAGGTCCCAAATGATCCCCCACCAAGTTTGAGCGAAATCGGTTAACATTTTCCCGGTGCAATGCGCGAGAGAAAACTTTGAGCCGCTTGGGGTCACCCACCGCCTCGTGTCTTGCCGCCGCGACTGTGGCGCCATCTGAGATCAGAGCTCAGTGAAATCTGGTGGCAATATTCCTTGAGGCTGCTCCTACCTGCCTGCAAAGTTGGGTTTCAGACTCCATCTCACTTGACTATGCGACAGGGCCTAAAGTGCATTAAATTGTTTTTTGAGGGGACGGGGGGAAGGGGAAGGACGTCGTCAAATTTGCATGTGGGCCACTTTAACTGATGTGCCAGAGAGAGATATACCTGATCTGGACACTAACTGGTTCAAATCTTCGCAGGGAAACCAGGGAAAATAAGGAGAAACTGCCTGGGAGGTAGGCAATGTCAGTGACAAGTACTGCGGATTGCCTACCTCCCAGGCAGTTTCTCCTTATTTTCCCTGGTTTCCCTGCGAAGATTTGAACCAGTTAGTGTCCAGATCAGGTATATCTCTCTCTGGCACATCAGTTAAAGTGGCCCACATGCAAATTTGACGACGTCCTTCCCCTTCCCCCGTCCCCCTCAAAAAACAATTTAATGCACTTTAGGCCCTGTCGCATAGTCAAGTGAGATGGAGTCTGAAACCCAACTTTGCAGGCAGGTAGGAGCAGCCTCAAGGAATATTGCCACCAGATTTCACTGCTCAGATGGCGCCACAGTCGCGGCGGCAAGACACGAGGCGGTGGGTGACCCCAGGCGGCTCAAAGTTTTCTCTCGCGCATTGCACCGGGGAAATATAAACCGATTTCGCTCAAACTTGGTGGGGGATCATTTGGGACCTAGACAAACCAGAAAATCGACTACTTTCAAAAATCTATTTTTTTTGAAACACCCTACCGAGGGGGACACGACTGAGAAATTTTGTGTGCATCGGATAGACATTACCCAGGATAACCCGCGGATTACCTCTGGATTACATCGAGAAATTTCCAGGATTACCTACGGACTACATCGAGAAATTTCCAGGATTACCATTGGATTACGCCGGATTAGCCCTGTTTACCTCAGAATTTCCCCGAATTACCACCGGATTACTTCGAAATTTCTGGTTATCTCGATAACGGATTACTAATTTGCTATACGCCGGATAACCGAAGTCGTTTCCCCCTCGCTCGTCACAGACCGCTTCGTCTGGCTCTCAGTGCAGCGCACCGCCGCACCTGGGTCCGCGAGTGCATGACCTCCCACCCCCCTTCCACGGGACGAACCAAAATTGCTAATGGTGTATCACTGTTCGATGCCAATAAGATCTTCTTGTTCACATTTCCAGAGATCTCAGGAATATGTGGCGAGGGTGCCACCTTCGGCTGTTTTGATACTTCGCCTTGGGGACCAGATGGGGCTGTCTTGGTGGAGATCGGTGACATAGGTATGTTATTAAGTAGGTTTACATCGGGAAAACACGAAAGTATGCGGAAAAACTGAAAGCGACGCCCGATGGAATGCCTACCGCTTGGGCGCATCTCGGTGCAGGCGCCGCGAGGACCGAGTCCAGGAGATGTCTTAAACTTGCGCCGAGTAGCCGAGAAAGCGCGATTGGAAAATTCTGATTTTTGAAGGGTCTGGTAATGAGGCATTGGCCCATTCGATGCAGTAGTCGGCACGGCCGGGCCGACCCATTCAGCTGCTAGAAGAGCGTAAATGCAGGGGTTGTTTTCTTAAAAAAAAAAAAACAAAAAAAAAAAAAAGGTTTTTAGGCCGCAAATGGCGCCGAGGTAAAAAAAAAAAAAAAACGATGGCAAAAGAGCATGGACCCGTTGGCCCTAAGTGTGTTGGGTGACATCATCGCCGCGGAAGTTTTCAACCCCTCTGCGTAGGGGTTGTGCACCCCTAACTAGAAGCTGTCTGTGCGTGGTTCCAAGGAACCTTGTCGACGCCGTTCCGGACCATATTTACCGAAACCCAGGTGAATTTCAATGCATCCCGATAAGCGGCAGTGCCTCGAAAAGCAGGGTGTTGAAAAGAAGTGAAGTGTCTAGGCCTCTCCGTAGGGATATACAGGGTGCAGGTGCACATAGGCTGAGCGGCGGCCAAGAGGACGACGCCAGCCTCTTCCCACTAAAAATGTATACAAAAACATATTTTTATTGTTTTTAGGCTGCGCTGAAGCTGAGCCGATTCTCACACAACTCCAGGCGGTTGCACCCGAGCTAGTGGAGGCGGAGGCTGCAGAACCTGTCGTGCCAGTGGATGTGGAGAAGAGCGGCACGTACTCCATTTTGCTGCCGAGTGAGTATCGGTCTGTGACGGTTGTTCGAAGTCTGAGAAGGTCGTCAGGCTTTCGGAGTGTTCACCGAAGGTGGAGCTCGTAGGTTTAAATCTCGTTTCCACCTGAGAGAAATATATTTTCCGCGGGGTCAGTCCCGCGGTGCGTGGGGCGCGCAGCTTCGCGGGCGGGGCTTCCCGGGTGGGGCTTCAGGGGGTCTCTCGCGAGACCCCGCGTTGTCTTTGTCAAGGCTTCGAGGTGTCTCTATGGCTCTGCGTTGTCCCTTGCGAAGCTCCACCGAGTCTCGCACAACCTCTGCCCTGTCTACTTTGTCGCTCCAGGATTGCTCCGGACTGGCTTCCAAACCAGAAAGTCGCACATTGCCCCTGTAGGTAGGCAACTTTGGCGACCCCCCACCACCACCACCCCTTTCTGGATCCGCGCCTGGTCTTAGCCAGATCGGTCGAGCCGTTCAGGAGTTGTAGTCCCGACAACTGCTGATAGAAAAAGCCTTTGACCTCAATCAAGCGGGTTTCTCTGTCGCTCAACCAATAAAAATAATTTTCCATTTTGTTTTCAGGATTTGCTGAGCCCGAGCCAGAAGTCGGTGTCCTCGAGCAAATGGATGCACCTCTCCAGGCAGCGGAAACGAACGGTATGAATCCCGCTGTGCTATGGCCTTAGGGGAGGGGGAAGCTCCAGCGAGTAGGGAGTGGCCCGCCACGCCAGTAGGGGGATTAGAGAGCTCGCCCCGGACTCCCTGCGAGTGGGCGACTCGCTAGCTACCAATACGAGGTACATTAATAAAGTGTTCATTCAATCTTAAACATCTGGGAAACAAAAAGGAAAGGAACCGTCCCTGTCCCTTTTAGAGAGCGCCACTTTAAAAGCGAGTCGCCAGCGAGTCGCTCGCTCGCAGGGACTCCGGGAGCGAGCTCTGTCTGCAGGATGCAGTCTGCGCTGGTCTGCCGATGCCAGGGCGATGGGTCCACACCGGGTAACACGTGCCCAGGGCGTCACGCAAAGCAGGCTTTTGCGTGAGAATTTCTTAGCTGGACACTGCAAGGATACTGCTTTGCTCAACTTAGGTCCAGTAGGTCTTCCCAGGGTCTTGCTCCATCTTGCCAGTAAATAGAGGTAGCTTTGCGTATGTAGGTATTTTTGTGTGTCATGGAGGGTTCTGGGAACTAAGGTAGCTGATCGTCTGTGTTTTGTCTTCTTTTTTTCCAATAGTGAAAGTCTATTGCAAGAGGTATTGAGTCACTAGGAGAAGAAAGACGCAAGGGCTGGAGGGAGAAGCAAAGTAGTGCTTTTTGCCTACTTGCAGGAGCCAAGCGTTGCTGCCCTCCTCTCTTTAAATCCGTGACGGGAACGAAAGAATTTGCCGATGTATAGATCGGTTCTCTGTACTTTTTTCCAGACGGTGTGGACCGCTGGCCCTGCCCTGTGTGCGCCGTACTACAAACACACCTGCAGCGCCACCTGCGGGCGTGTGTGAAGACGCACAAGGAGCATCCTTTACACAGCGCGACCCCGAAGGAGCTTCTACGCCAATCCCGGCTGGCAGGGGGAAAAACGGTGGTGCGCCGGGCCAACAAGGGGAAAGAAGAGGCCCCCAAGGCGGCGTGCCCAAAGTGCCAATTACTTTTTAAGAAAAATTTACTTAGTAGGCACAAAAAAAATTGTTTGTAAGTTAAGTCCAATGCAACTTTGTCTCTATTTATTATAATTAAAAGTTAAAATTCTAATGGCCTCCTTTTTTTTTAAAAATAACCATCCATACATATTACAGACGAATGGGGGTTCCCCCTGATAAGTGCCCCATACATGAGATGCGAATGAATATATGCACTGTGTACCAACATGCTTTCACTTTTGTCAAGACTTTGAATTGTTTGCATGAACATGAAGACACCTCTAATTAATTTTGCTATTACTTTGCTGGTATGAGCGGAGCATTTTAAGTTTTTGGTAAGGGTGACAATTATGTGAGAATAACTTCTAGTATACATATCTAACAATAAGTTTTTTCTGGTGGTAAAATATTGGTAAATTAAAAGTGCGCTCATTATGTCTACTATGCTCTTTATTTTTTTAAAATTTGAGTCGACATGTTTGATGACAGCTATTGCTTTAATCTTTACCAGCTCCATTGAGGGGCAGTAGCACTTTAGACAGCTCTGCTTCTGGACAGGAAAATGCGGATCGCTGACTGCACCTAGTTGTCTCAACTTTCTTCTTGTGTCAACCGTTGGTCGCGTCTGCAGCTGACATGCAACCCATAACACAACACAACAGCATTAAGTGACAAAATCAGGAAGGGCTTTTCAATTCAAACAGGATGGGATAGAGTTCACATTCACACTGATTATGAAGAGGGAACATTCTCATGATTAAAAGGACGCCAAACCTTCGGGAGAAAGTTAACTAGTACAACACAATAAAGTTTTTGGCTGAAACATTACATTTTTCTCCCAATTTAAATTCCCGACCCTTAAGTTTAGGTCTCTTCATTTCTGTGGAAATTATCTTCATTTTGGGTGGGCAGGATCATTCCAGTCACCGAGGGTCATGTGAATGCACTAATCTTGACATAAGCAACAAAAAAAAAGTTAAATTAGTAGATTGAAACAATTTGGTTTTCATTCCTGGCTTATATGAAACTGTTGCTCCTAGAGCTTGTATAGTTAATGTTTATTAGGGCAAAAAAAGTGAAATGAGACAAATTTGGGTTGCAATACTTTTCGACAAAACTGCTCATGTAGGCCAATCCAACCTACTCCTTTCAATCTGATAAGAAAGAAGGACGACAAGTCAGAAGTGTGCAAGCAGTTCAATCAAGAAACATTTTTATGCTAAATTAGTCTAATTTAAAAAAAAAACGTCTAATTTAGAAAAATGTAAATATATCAGGTGTTATTTCAGCTATCCATCTTTCTTTTAAGGGTTGACAGGTCGTAGTGGTACTTTTTGAACCCACAAAGTTTGAACCGACCCGAAACCCAATCCTAGATTTCGGTCCACCTCTGCCTGGAGTTACTCCATGGACACCCAGATGATGGGGCGCAGCGCCCCGTCACTCTCTTTCGCCGCCATCGCCGCCTTGCGGACGAGAATTCTTTAGAAGAGAGTGGGTACATATTCACAGGCCACTTAAATCCACCGATGTTCCCGCGTGCAAATCCCCCAGCCCCCTTCCCCTCCTTTAACTTGAACGGTGGCTCTCTAAGTGCGTTGCGCAGCCGATGAAAGGTGGCTCTCCAAGTGCGTTGCGCGGCCCAGGTGGTGGCTTTGCAAGTGTGTTGGGTCGGATTTTCCAGTAAGCCTCCAGTGGCTAATGCTATTTGTCAGCTTTGGGTATCAGTAATTATGGACGAAATAGATGAGGGTGAAGTGTTTGCTAATGATGAAAGGGGAGATCAAGATGTGGTTATTGAAGAAGAGGCTGAAGGTGAAGATGTTGTATTGCAACATGGAGAGGAGGAAGATGTTCAAGATGAAGATGGAGATGACCAAGATGAAGAGGACTGGATAGAAGATGGTGAACAATGGGATGAAGAATAGGTTGAGGATGAAAATATAGGTGAAATTACTGGACAACGAGGTGCCACCCTCATATTTGATGAAGTGAACAAATTCAGCTACAGGGTAAGAAAAACAGACAGAACCCGTATGTACCTGAGTTGCTCCAAAACTAGATGTCGTGGCACAGCGTCGATGGGCGTCAACGGTGGTTTGTGGCGTGACGGGCAGGCTCATGATCACGATCCAGAAATCGAGCTCCAACTGCAGAAGAAGTTCAGGGAAGCCCTTTACCACAGAGCCCGAACAGAGAGCACTTCTCTTCTGAAAATTCATCAGGAAGAACTTGCAAAGTAAGATTACACATTTATTCCTAGGTTGACGCCTTAAAGTTACTGTAAAATATTTCCAACCTTCTGCTCCTGGTATTTTTTTACTCGATAACTTAATACTTTTGGACTTACGTACATCTTACATAAACGGGATCTCAAATAGATTATCAGCATGACTTTAAAATGTCTTACTGATAACTAAACTGAATTTTGATGTGAACAGTCAATTAGGAGTGGCTCAGATAAGAAAACAACTAAATTTAGTGACATTGGCAACAGTATCGAGTCATTATGGCTTCTCACCTTGCACGATATCACTTTATGAACTTATGTCAGAATAAATAACAGTATCTACATGATCGCCTGTTCGTCTTGAAAGATTCAGAGGAAAGATTCATATTATCTTCTCCATAACATGAATCATACATTGCGCCTGGTATATTACTTATTCTGACAAATTAAAATAAAAGCTTGGGAGGTTTGCTCCTTGTCTGTACCTAATTGACAACTGACTTGATTATTTCGGTTTGTGATCGATCAGTATGACATGTTGAAGTCATGCAAGAATTTGTTTTGAAGCCCATTCCAGCTGTTCAGATTATAGCAAAGATGTAGCACAGTCCAAAAAAGCTAAATTACCGAGTTGAAAAAAACTTTAGATTACAAATGTGGTTACAAAGAAAGAATGCATCACTAGAAAACATTTAGTACCCACAAATTTAAATTTGACGCAGCTACAACTTTTTTTTTTTACAACAGAACTTCTCCAGAAGTGCTCAACTTAATGGCATTATTTCTTTTACAGAATAAACAATGAAGAAATTACCATATTGATGCCATTCTCAAGGGTGGAGTCTGCGATGTATCTTCAGAGGAAAAATGTCAGGCCAGGGCAAGTGGATTCTCTTCAGGCCTTCGGAGACAAACTGCAAGATCCCCGTTACGCCCAACGGTTTGGCCATACGAATGACAACAGGCCATTTTTCAGAAGATGTGTAACTGGAACACAAAGAGAAGGCACCGTGTTAATGTTCATAAATCCTCACTTGGAGCACTTGCTGACTTCCAGTGAGAACTTTCACGTAGATGGTCATTTCAAGGCAACGCCACGGATTAATGGAGTGTATCAACTGTTTACCATAATGGCGGAGTCTTTTGATCATGTGAGTTTACTACATCAATGAAATGTGATTTTCAATGAAAACCACACATGCTAAAGGTGCTCCTACAATGACCTCATCAAACTCATCACTTATGTTTTAAGTGTTTCATTGGTAGGGACTTGTAAGCCATCTGGTTACTCTCTATAATCAAAATACGATGCAATGTTGTAGACAACATTGTTTCTTATGCTATAAGACTAATTTTAGTCTGTTCATCACCATATAATATATATTATAACCAAAATAAAATTCTTAATTTGAATAAGTTACATCAGACAATTTTATTGTTGTTATATAATCATAAGTGTGGTGATGAAAAGACTGAAAATAGTCCTAGAGCATAAGGAATACTGATCTCTACTAGACTATATCACACTATGATTACAGAGAGAAACCATCTGGCTTACAAGTCTCTACCAATGAAAACACAAGTTAATTAGCGATGAGTTGTTGACTTCATTGTGGTAGCAACTGAAGCAATTATGATTTTAACGCTGATCTATTTTGTGGACCTTTTATTGTCATTAAGGTATTTCCTGTGGTGTCCATTCTTATGACGAGAAAAACAAGGGAAGCGTATAGGCTGGCGCTGAGAACACTCAAGGAAGAAGTTGTTGGTGTCCGGCTGCCCAAAGTCATGAATGATTTTGAAAAGGCACTGCTGCTAGCTCTTAGAGATGAGTTCCCCAATAGCATCCTGACGGGTTGCTTGTTTCACACAGATCAGGTCATTGTTAATATTTATTCAGCATAATAATAAAATTGAATTATGATTTGCTTGTATCACTAATATTTCTTTATTTTCAACAGGCTATGTGCAAGTGGACAGCCAAATATGGAATGACAGTCTCTCTGAGGCAAAATGATGAAATGGGTCGGGTTGTTCGTATGTGCATGGCATTGCCATTTTTACCAGCTGATAGGATTGAAGAAGGATTGGGGGCTATCAGGGGGTACGCGCAGACAAAGCCATGGTATCAAGAATGTGTTGACTTCCTCAATTCTGTTGACCAAACCTGGATACAAGGTAAGACATTAATACTCTGACTGAATTAATTAAACAAAGTGTATGGGTAGGATTTGGTGGAACCATAACTTTTGTCTATATAAATTTTAAAGCTTAAATGCAAAAAGCTTTTTTATTCATTATAAGTAACTTGATCCCAAAAAGGACCAATTACATTTTTGAAGATGTAGCTAAACTTTTCATCAATCCTCTTGGCCTCGTTGGTAGCATACCACTGGACTTCAGTTTTGAGCATAACAGTCATATTGTCACAAGTGTCACCAGAATTTACTAAAATCACATGGACAATGAAGGAATGTGGTATCACACTCTTTCATACATTATGCACATCTTGTAGTCTGAATGAGATTCTAAATTCAGGGTGAGGTCTGAATCAGCCATTCAGGCTAACTCGCACTAAAAAATGTTTTAAATTTTGATTGAAAACCAGTCGTCACTTCATTGTTAAATTTTGATTGAAAACCAGTCGTCACTTCATTGTTAAATTTTGATTGAAAACCAGTCGTCACTTCATTGTTTGTTTGATTTGTTCACAGAAATTGGCCCCGAGCATATTTCTGTGTACAGGCGATCTAGGCGTACCAATAACGACCAGGTACAGATTCATTTTATTCGATCCCATTTTTTTAATGGTTTGGATTTGATTCTTAATACTTGGCACATCCCTACAGGAAAGTTATCATCGGACATTGGTTGACACCATAGGGGAAGATCACCCAAACGTTTGGCAGTGGCAGGGTGAGTATAAAATATTCAAAATAGGATTTGTAAGCTATTAAATGTGACTTTCCTCTTGTGTTCTAACTTACAACATCTCCTAATTTCAGACAGCTTTCGTGACATGGCAACACATCACCGCAACCGGTACCTCCAAGTGAGCTCTGCTACCGATGTCGCCAGGACGAGAAAGAGGAAGTACAGGCTGCTTGACAGGCAGATCCAGAACCTGACAGAGAGGTTGCCAAACATGCAGATCCTGGACTTCCTGTGGGCAGCCAGTCATCTCTGCAAGGGTACTTACAACAGAGCCGCCTTACGGCGGCGACGAAGGGCGGATGCTGGGGGCGCTGCCGAGGAGGACATCCTTGAAGACGTGGACGAGCCGGATGAGTACGCCGCCCCACCACCCCCGCTTGAAGGCGATCTGGACCTGCTGGACCCTTTGGATGACCCCGTCGTCCTGGCGGCGGAGGCTATGGACATCCAGGCAGCACCATGGCACGAAGGGCAGGACCTACCTGCGGGACAGCAGGCTGCACCGGGTCCTGGCCAGCGAGGCAATGCTGGGCGAGGTCGCCGCGGAGTTGGACGAGGAGGCCGAGCTGTGCGAGGAGGACGTGGGGCTGGGCGCGGTGCACGCGGTGCAGCAGCTCCCCAATGTGCTGCTCCAAGAGCTGCACCGAGACGTCCTGGTCGCGGAGTCGGAGCCCGCCGTCCTGCTCAACGCCCTGCTCGAGTGGGCGCAGCAGTGGCACGCCGTGCTGCTCGTAGAGTTGCTCTCGGCCAACGCGGCCGCGGCGCCGAGAATGTTGCTGGGCGTGCTGCACGAGGAGTGGCACGTGCAGGGCGAGGAGCAGCTCGTGCTGGCCGCGCCGGACAGCGCGGTGTTGGTGGCGGCTGCGGTGAGAGAGGTGCAAGACGCGCTGCGCCGCGTGCCGGAGTACGTGGCCGGGTGGCCGCCCAACAGCAGCCGGTTGAGGAGATTGGTAAGTAAAAAGTCTGTAAAAAGGCAAAAATAATTAAAACACTTGTAGCAATGGTATTGACAAATGGCTTTTAATTATAGACGAGGCTATTTTCCACATCGAAGAGGAGGAAATGCTTGCCATGTTTCCTAGAGGACCTTCACCTCCACCACCTCAAGGGCCACCACCACAAATGGATCAAGAAGAGGATGAAGAAGAAAGAGTGTGTGCTGTTTGCAGAGCAGCAGAGCCATGTGTGACTTTGGGCCCATGTGGGCATCTCTGTGCTTGCGAGGGTTGTGCAGCTACCAGTAACTTCTGCCCAATCTGCGATACAGTTATTACTCTCCGTCTGCGCACATATCAAAACTAAAAATGCTGGAAAATGTTAAGTCCTACCTAATTGACTGAGTTGTATAAACATTTGTTCAAACGTTCAATATTCAATGTATAATAACTGACTAATTTGGCAGTTTTATTTCGCAACAGCAGTGCCCTCCTAGACTCTAGCTCTAACCAGCCACACTTAGTATCACTCGAACCTCATCAATATTTAGACTCAGAAGTTGATAAGACAGTCAAAAGAGAGTTGTCTTCGGATAATTTATATTCTTCAGTTGACCCAAGGCCAAGACCCAAATCACAACAATTTAGACTCAAATGTGGGAGATACAGTTGTTATAGTATCATTGTCAAAAGGGTACTATCGGTGCCTAAGTATGGTGAAGAACAAGGTCCTTTTTCTTTAAAGAGAAATCAGTCATGCACAGACTTACTTCAGAAAACACAAAAAAAAGCACTTGTACAGCAAGACAATGCTAGTGACATACTCAGATAAAGAAACCATGCCAGTAGATACATTCGGAATGCCAAACTTAAAAACTGTTGATACGTCAACAAATGAATCAATCAATATCAAGTTTGGGTATTGCTTATTAGTACTCAGGCCACTCAAAGCACCCAAATCAAATTCTGACTCTTGACTGAAAAAAATTGGCCAGAAAAGTGGGAAGGCTCAGTAAAGGTAGTACAATCTCAAAAAAGGATTTACTTAGATGATAATCAAGACCATGCTAGCTTGAAAACATGTCAGTCGAGCAAAAACTTGCTGCAGAGAGCACCAGAAAGAATTCTGGTACAGGAACACAGCCATTATTAAAAGAGGAAAAATATCCGAGACAGGAGACAATTTTAAAAAAAAGAAAATTTAAAAATCTTTCAGAGCTTATAATTAAGTGGCCAGTGCGGGACCTCTTTTAATTTTAATTCAAAGAGAAACCAGACATAGAGCATACCAGGTAAGTAGAGGCATTAACCGCTTCCTCCTGACAAGCAGTCTAAAACCTCGTCACTTCCACTACACGCAGCAGCCACTAAATTTCACAGCCAGGTTGGTCTCCAGTGGCAAAAGAGCTAAGTGAACCTGCCAACAAACAAAAAACAATTACACAAACAGCTGCACACTGGAATCACTTAATCCTTATTGACATTTTGACTAAGAAGTCGATGAGACAGTCAAAAGAGAGTTGTCTTCAAATAATTTATATTCTTCAGTTGACCCAAGGCCAGTATTGCTTGAAAAAATGTGAGTCTTGCTTACAATTGTTCCACAAAACATCAGAAAGCATGCAGGTACAGCAACATACCAGTTATATTCCAAATTTAATGAAAGTCCCATAAGTCGACTGTCTAAAATTAAAATAGTTGATAAAACTAAGATATTCAAACTTTCTTGTGCAAGTTTCTGAGTCAGTAAGCAGTGCTGTGCTTATGCTAAACTCTCTAAACACATTACAACCATGATATCACAACTGCTTAGGCAGAAAAGTGGGACGGCCCAGTTGTGATGGTACTGACTTAAAACTGAAATTACTTTCATAAAAAACAAGACTATTCCTGCTAGGATATATGTCAGTGAAGCATAAACTTGCTTAAGAGAGCATTACAAAGGATGCTGCAACCAGGACTCAGCCGTTATTAAAAAGAAATAATATCCCAAACCAGGGCAATTTGACCGGAAGTCAAAATTAAAAATATCTCTAGACTAATTATTGAGTGATCAGTGCTGGAGCTCTTTTATTTATAAAAAGAAGAGAGACTAGACTTTATACAAACCACATCTGAGACACCAACAGTATTCTCCATAGCTGTAGTAGGGCTCTGCTACAGTGCAGATCACATGCGAATGAAATTCACGGTCAGGTTGGGCTCCAGGGACAACACATCATGGGGAAACTGCCAACAAAGAGAAAACAATGTCACAAAGAGGAACACATTTGGCATCATTGAAACCTTATGGACTATTTGACTGAAAATTCAATAATAAAGTTAAGGCATGGTTCTGATGAAATTTACGATACTCTCGAGTAAAATGAAAACATGATTTGCTTGAAATCATGTGATTCTTGCTCACAATTGCTCAACAAAACATCAGAAAGCATGCAGGTATAGCTACACATCAGTTATTTAAAATTGAACAAGATTCCCATCACACGATTGTCAAGACTTGAAACCGCTCAACAATCTAAGAAATGAAACTTTTTTCTTCAAATTTTTGTGTCAGTGACCAGTGCCGTGCTTATACAAAGCTCACTTAACACATTTCGACAATGAAATCACAACAATTTAGACTCAAATGTGGGAGACACAGTTGACATAGAATAGGTGTCTAAATGGTGGACATTCAAGGTACATTATAGGTAAATTTATAAATCTATCAAGACAAAACAATGGATGAGCAGTGCTCGAGCTCTTTTATTTATAAAAAGAAGAGAGACTAGACTTTATACAAACCACATCTGAGACACCAACAGTATTCTCCATAGCTGTAGTAGGGCTCTGCTACAGTGCAGATCACACGCAATTGAAATTCACTGTCAGGTTGGGCTTCAGGGACAACAGAGCATGGAGAAACTGCCAACAAAGAGAAAACAATGTCACACAGAGGAACCCATTTGGCATCATTGAAACCTTATGGACACTTTGACTGGAAATTTGATAATGAAGTAAAGGCATGGTAAAATTTACAGTATTCTTGAGTAAAACCAAAGTAAAAATCATCAAGGCTATTGCTGCTTGAATTCATGTCAGTCTAACACAGACTTGCTTCAGAAAGCACCAGAAAGAATGTTGTTAAAGGAGCACAGCCATAATAAAACCGTAACAATGTTCCACGCTTGAAACAATAATTTGTCAGAAGGTAAATATGTGAATCGTTTAAGCAAAATCATTTTGATGGTGATTACAAATCTTATAAAAAAATATATACAACTTACCTGGTCAGCAGCATTAACTACTTCCTTCATGGCCTCTGCGACATGTCCTCTATACTGCGGTTCTCTTGACTTTGACTGAGAAGAGTCTGTGCCATGGTGATGGACTCGGAGGCCAACACTGAATCTACCAACAGAAACAAATATTATCAACAAACGGCAATCAGATTGTGATACTTGAGAAGTTGGTTTAAAAGAGGTTAAGCAGAGAAGCTCTGGTAAGCAAGGACCGAGCTTGGGCAGTGTCAGTTATGCAATTCCCTTTGGAAATTTCCAGACAGACTGCAAGGATTTGAATGAGACTTCATTAGCAGAAGAGGTGTCACATGGTGAGACATCATAACCAACTTTAAATTATAGTTATCGACTTTTTCAGCAAAAAAAAAGGGGGGTTCTTTAAAAGGCACATTTAATTGCATTGTTGACGAATGTGCAGAGCAGGAGAAGGACGCATAGCACAAGCCTTAAAAGTAAACTATGTTACTGTACCGTTCCAAGCACGGTCGCTGGAGCATGATGAGGAGTGCGGGACGATTTGGAATAATTTCCATCTCAAACGTTTAAACACCACTGGCAATTTAACTTAGTTTTCGCCGGCAGGCGATACGAAAACACATGGGAACTGGTAACCTACAAGGAGCACCCCAATTTTTATGACGGATAGAACTCCGATAAAACCAGACCTTGCGAGGAATTAAAGTAGTTTCGCCGGACGATGTTTAATCCGAATTTACACGCATTTCTTGTCTATAACTTCGGTTTGGTGAACAAATGTTTGCACCAGCCTATCACTGGAACATTCCGCGTGTGTACGCAGCTCTTCTTCTTCTGCTTGCAGCTCACGTGTCTTGCGTCTTCTGCTACGGTGGTGCGAGGCTAGCGAGAGTTGCTGGCTATGAGAGATTCGACATCCATAACTAGCGCCATACTAGTTCCAAGGCCAGCCGTAGCGCGGCGCTCGCACTCGTTTCCGCCTTCTCCCACTCCGCAGTGGAGCGCGCCCCTATTCAAGCGCCTTAGTTCGCTCACCTTGAAACCTCGCGCACCTTCAAAACCTCGCTCACCTTAAACACGTCGCGCAAACAGCGACATCGCTAAGTCTGAACCTCGCGCACATTGGAACCACGCTCAGCTGAGAGATTTGCACGGCCTCGCGCTCATGGGAACCTCGCTCACCTACTACGACCACGCGTACCTCCATACCACGCGCAGCTTCACATAATGAGCAGGTACTCGCGCAGATGAAAACGGCGCTCAGCTTAAGCCACGCTCACATTCAGACCACGCGCACTTGCATCTACTACTTTTTACCTCGCTCACTTTAGGACATCGCTCACCCTGCAACCACGCGCACTGAACGACCACGCGCACCTTCAAACGTCGCGCACTCACACCTCCTCGCGCAGTCTGGAACCACGCACAGAAGAGGGCGTCTCGTCACAATCTTATCTTTTTTAAAAGAAAAGAGCTCAGTGCCAAGGAAAAATATGGGTTTTCATATGCATCATCATAGCTCTACTCTTTAATTATGTTGTTGAACGGGCCAGCTTGCTTCTCCCTGCGCTTTTAAAATCAGACTCATTTCATGATTATTTTTTTGGGGTTTTCTTCTTTATACTTTTTTGGGTTTGCAGCTTGTTTTATTTTTTTGGCTTTTTTTATTTTTATGCATATCACTCTGCAAACTCAAGTGTGTACATAGTACACTCTTATTAGAGCATGCTTCCAAGCACGCTCTTATTTACAGCATACTTGCTAGGTACACGCTAAATAAGAGTGTGCCTGGCATGTACACGCTAAATAAGAGTGTGCCTGCAAGTACACGCTAAAATACACTCGATTAGTCCTATCTTAAAGCATGGGTCAGTTTAAGTGTACTTGCAGGTACACTCTTATTTAGCGTGTACATGCCAGGCACACTCTTATTTAGCGTGTACCTAGCAGAGCGGTTCTCGCGAAATGGTTAATTTTGGGCCCCGAAACTTTTTGAAAAAAAGTTCAATTGAAACCGGGTTTTTTGCATTTATCTTGTTAAGAACACCACTAGGGATCATGGATTCATCGGGGCGAGCTATCACCCCACTAATATAGAAAATATCGCAATTTTAATTTTTTTGCTGTCCACGGAAATTACACAGCCTCAGAAATTGTACACGGAAATTACATTTTAATGGGCCCTTAGAATAGGTGCTATACGAACGCAAACGCCTAGCAGTTTAGGCAGCTCCCTCCACATCTGTGCATTCTGGTTCCATGTTGCGTGCCTCACAATAAGATTTCGGGCTAGACCACAGTTTGATCGTATGCCGTTTCCGGCCCGACATATGCCCGCGTGCACTGCCAAACGGGACATGGCCGTCCTTACTAGGGTGCCACGTTTTGCTGGAGGAGGAGAACCTCATGCGGCTACAAGGTCCCACTCGTAGTGTGACCAGTAGGTGAGGAGGTATACATTTCCCGGGAGGGGTGCGGGGCCCCCACCCTAGAACAGCCTTTTTGAGCAGGACTGGGTCCGGTGTCCACCTCCCCCGGCTTAATTCCCTGTCTCGGGAACAACTGTGAATTCATTTTCTTCTGACCACGGTTGCATAGTGTTTACCTCCCAGGCGGTACCTCTCACACTTGGCAAATGATGGGCCCTACAATGGACAATGGAGGAAAGTCCCACTTGATCAGCTCCGGCGTGTCCTCTATGTTCGGAAAATATTAAATAATGGGTGCGGTCAGTTAAGGAAAAGTTGATCGGCGGTGCGGTCTATTTAGCCCTCCTAGCATATGGCACCAACGTTTACTAACCTATATTTTCGGAAAGAGTAAAGTTTGAGAAACAGATTGCTGTAATTTATTCGATAAACTGGGTCTTAGCATTTGAACGGCAAGCTTAGGAAAGACGACATGTTGCTTAACATATCGGTCAGGTTAAGTCCACCGCAAGTCTTAAATGGTCTGGTCAGCCCCAAAATACAGCGAGCCTATTTTTCGCAAGACTCAAAGCTTTCGGTTATGCTCTCCGATCTGAATAATCAACGTTGAACGGTTTCACTGACTCGCAGTCAGAACTGTCATGGCAGTACGCCGGCCGCGCCGAACAAAGCAGCATAAAACCGCTTGGTTGTCCAGAAAATACATTGTTTGACCAATCTGATGAGTGGAGTCGAAAGCTTAGACTCTTGCAAAAAGTCGGGTCGCTGCTCGTTTGGGTCCATTTTGTGACTTGCGGCGGGTTTAACCAGATGGATGTTGTGTTAAACCACGCCACGACTTTCCTCAGCTTGCCTTTTGGGTGCTAAGACCCAAAACGTCAAATAGATTACAGAAACCATTTCCCCTTTTAGAATATGTATAGGTTGTTAACTTTTGTGCCTGAAATGCCTGAATTTGCATTTGAGACGGCTAAAAATACCGCGGCGCGAGCAGTGGGCCGCTTGATCGACCTGCCGATCAACTTTTCTTCAAGTAAACGCACCTATGATTGGCCAGTGACCTATATTCAGTGCATGCTTTCTTGGGTTAGGCCATAAGAATGGCATTCCCTCAATAAGAGAGGTTTAAAACAGAAAAGTATTGACATACTTTAGAGCTGAGGCCCATTACGAGGCGAAAATCACGTGAAACGCAACGAAAACCCCGTTTTGTCCACGGAAATTACAGTCCACGGAAATTACATTATTGCATGAAATGGGGTTTACAAGCCAAATCAAAATTGGCACCGGAACCAAAATTTTACTGGAACAACTTGTCTTCAAGGCAAACACACAAGGATTGGTTCGCAATCAAAATTTTGAATGGTCTGCTAGCAATGGGTGGAACGGAAATTACACTTATTGCTTGCTAGGCCAATTTTTTCGCCGCTTTGAAACATATTTAAATTTATATTTTCCGTTCTGATGGTGCCACATTACTCCGCCACTTTGCAAATTGTGTAGAACGAATGCACCAACAATATGAGAAAAGTTTTAGAACGATCGCGCATAAGGTAGAAAAACCGTCTCAAAAAAAACGATTTTAGACTTTTCGAATTTTAGTTGTGGAGGACAATTTTCGGAGTCATCTTGTGTCTGCAAATTTTACCCGAGAGATACGTTCTACACGTCAAAACGTAGCCTCACTTGCGTAAAACAAAATGCACTTCGCGAAAGTGATTTCTCATATTCCCTTGGGCTGTAGTAGAGGCGCGAAGCCCCAAATCTGGAGCGTAGGACATCAAAAAGTGTCCACGGAAATTACATTCTGGGGTAAAACTTGCAATTAAATGGTGGAAGGAGGCAAAATTTCATCCTGATAAGAATTGTACCTTGTCCGCAAGGTCAAAAAACATAAAGGTAGAAAAAGACCCCGTTCAAATCGACTTCAGGTTGGAAGAACCAGAGAGAGGACACAAAATTATCACATTTCGCGAGAACTGCTCAGCAAGTATGCTGTAAATAAGAGTGTGCTTGGAAGCATGCTCTAATAAGAGTGTACTATGTACACACTTGAGTTTGCAGAGCAGTATTGAGTACTCAAGCCTGTCTCATAGAACCATAGATGGCTTCTTTAATGAAATCTTTATGGTAAGCTACAAGATCCAGTTTGATCGAGACAGGGAATGAAGCTAAGTAGCACCTCACAGCACTCGAAATTAGATTGTCTACAGGATCACGAGACAACTGTACAATAGATTGGGGATTTTTGTATCCACTCTTCACACAATAATCCTTGCAGTGAGAAATTAAATGGGTGTAATTTGACTTAGCAAGAATAGACATCTCAGTCAAATTCATGAGATGGTACTCCATATTTTCTTTTAAGTTGAAAATCATTTTCCAACTAGTCAGCGCAAGGAAAATTTTAATGGGGGAATCCTTTTTCTCCAAGCACACTGTGATAAACTTGGCATTTTCTTTATTTATAGATAAGGTGATTTCACCGAAAGAGAGGGGCTCCAACTGGGATCTATTTTCCAGAGCATTCAAAACGTGCATCTGGACTTCTCGTGACATCATAATGTTGAGCTCTGCTGGGCTCATTCTGAGATAGAGTCGATTACCATTTTTATTGGTTTCACTCAAAATCAGGACGAAGGGGGAAAAATCATTGGCTGCGTCCAAACCAAGGCGAATAGTTTTTGAACCATTCTTAGTGAGTGCAAAGTCCCTAGGGATGCATTGCAAGGGGAACTCAGATAGGCAGGACTTTTCTTTTAAGTCCACTCGTATTGACATGACAGTGGGTGTTTGATTTAGTCCCAGCTGCTCAATGGTCTCTGTGGCCATCATTTGATCATAAGCCTCATTGCACATCTGGTCCAATAAGTCTGATCCTGCACTGGTGCTGGAGCTGGTTGAGTCTGTCAGGTCAGAACTTGATGAGGTGCTTTTGGGGGAGGGGGCGGGGGGGATGTCGAAGTCCATGAGCAGGTCGTCGGGGATGTAGGCCTTGTTGACTTCCTCGACGGTGGCCTGCACCTCGCCGCCGCGCAACAGTGGGAACTCGATGATGTCAACGGGCGCTTTGGCGGTCGCGTCGACGGTGACCTCTGGGGCCGGCGGGGTGGGGGTGAGGAGGGGCATGCTTGGTGCTTGGCGTGCATTCTCCTCTGAGGCCGGGAGCACACTTACTACGCCGGGCTTGACGCCACTGAGGGCGCCGCCACCAGGGGCAGCCAGCGTGTTGGCAACGGCGGGGAGGTCTGTGGTTTGGCCGACAGCCTGCGTTATCGCATCACTGCCGGCGTCACCAGGACCCTCCTCATCAAGGCCAAGCTCGGTCACCAAGTCGCCCAGGATCTGGCGCTTTGATAAACAATATAAAACATTACTGTCAACATTGTTCTATGACTGGAATGATTTCAGAAAAACTGCTCAAAGATGTCTTAAATTCAATACTATGAGGAAGGTAAAAAGATGTTTATTGTTATATCTAAATTGTTAACATCATGATTACCAGTATTTCAATACATCATGTTATTACAAATGTTTTTTTTTTTTTTCAGAAACTATAATCTCAATTATTTTATTATCTATTTTAAATACAATTCGATTTTGTTAGTGTACAACTTTTTATCCAAAATAAAATCCATTCAAACACATTTATAATCAAACATTTCAATGCAACAATACTAAGAATATGTAAATGATAAATATCAACAAACGTTTCAGCAATGACATTCACTCATCTCACGATTTGTGTATGTTGTTTTATCCAATACATAAGTGCAAGAGCATCATCATCCAGCAAATCAAGTACACAACAGATGTGACACTGTCACATTTATTTAAAATCCACTGATCACCGTATTGGAACAACACATTTCTCATCGACCAAAATTAAGCAGCACACATTCATTGCCCAAGATTTAACAATCTGTTTTCATAGCGCAAATTTCAGCAATGACCAACAAAGATGTAAATAAAAATAAGACCAGTCACTCATAGGTCTTGGTAACATTAGTGATCATAAAAGAAGAAAGGCTTTATAGCTCAGCTATACAGATACAGCTTGACAGCCTCGCAGTTGTACCTAAGGTCAACAACACATTGGTCACTGATGACAATAGCAAAGTTTACTGTTACTTGCCCTGACAATTTTCGTTTATCTCACAATATGTGTGTGTTCTTTTATCCAATACATAAGTGCAAGAGCATCATCATCCAGAAAATGAAATACACAACAGATATGAGATGGCCGTTGTATTTATAGGTTAAAGCTCAGTACAAACATATTCTTGGTTTCAACTACAATCTTCTTTTATGAATGCACAATTTTTGGGCAATAATGGCAGCTACAAAAAAATTGTTTCAACGAAGAAGTTCAATGCTACACGGGTGACAAGTTCAAACAAAAATGACAATTCTTAAAAATTTGTGAATTTTCGCATCCATACGCCGCCATTACCATACTACACTCTGTTTTGTTTTTACTTTTACGTCCTGCCTTGTATTAATCCTGCAAATACATAGCCTATGAGCAAAGGACTTGCACATAAGCTGTCGTCCATCTTTTGTTTGCAATAGACAACTGGTGAAAATAGGCGACGAAAACAGTTATTTACATCTTGCACCGCTTTATGGCAAAGTCTTGCTGTTTTTAACATATTTCATTTACTTTCATTGCCAATGCATAGAATTCTGTGTAACTGTAGTCATTACTCTTTATAACCCACCAATTAATATGAAGAAACCCCGTCGTCGGGTGACATTGAAAAACCTTTTAATCTTCTAATTGTACACATTTGCAGTGCCGCTTGCCCTAACCTTTCCTCGCTATAGTGTTGTTTGAAATCGCGATCTATTGTTTGGTCTGTGTCCTGTAATTCCAAACTCTGCATTATGTCATGACAAATGTTACACGCTCATTTTTCTGCCACCAAAATTTTGTGTCTTCTGTTCAACTCTCCTTGCAACGCATTTCCTTTGCCAGAAGCTCAACCCAACTACTCCACCTAGGATCAACTTCTGCTTCAAACTCCAAATTCGCTGCATTTGTGCCATAGTTTGGGTTTTCCAGTAAGCGTACTATACCATTCTCTCATCCTGCAAGTCCTTTTAAAAAAAAAAAAAAAAAAAAAAAAAAAAAAGGTTAATTTTTTTTCACAATGTTCACAATGACTAAATCTGCTATTAGAAGTCGATATTCTTAACACAGTGAAATGCCAGCACCGAAGACCTAAGGTGTTGGTTCAACTTCTTCTGCTGCAAAGTCACTGTATAAAGAAAAACGCAAGATAACATGAGTCACACTGTTTAATCATAAACACAATTGTGTGTTTATTTATTTCATATGCTCAATTAAATGGACAGTCCAAATCACTGTAGATTTTCCAAAAACAGAAATCATTTATAGGTACACAGTCAACTATTGTTTCCAACAATATATTCAGATAATTCACTTGTTAAGCAAATCAAAAACCTGTAATCATTTTCTATATCATACAACATTATACATATACAAAGGAATGTGATTTCCATCTTAATAAATTTACCTTTTTGTCTCAGTAAGATCCACTTCCATTGACTCAGTTGTTTCACTTTCTTCATCATTTCGTGTGCGATTGTAAGGGACTTGGAGGAAAAGGATGAGTCAGAGGTCTCGTAGAGAGAGGAGCGTTCTGTATTGACAGTAGGTGACCGTGTACAGAATGGTGGCGGCTGCTTGGCAGCACGCGCTTATATTACAGGAGCAGAAGAACATAGGGAAGAACAAGGGTGGAGGGTGGGGGTGCATGGCCAATGGTATGGTGAAGCTAGGGTATTTAGGGGAAGAACAGTAAGAAGAAGAATAGAAGGTCCTGGCCAGGATCCTTAGGGCAGTGGTAGCAACCCAAAGGGGAATGACCGCTAGTAAGCCGTGCTCTGGTTATGTTCTTTGTTGTTCATTTCACAACACCACTCCCTCCTGAACAAAGAAACGAAGTTTCTCAAAATTTTCTACCATGCTTTTACGAACCCAGCTTTGACTTAGTTTGGAGTTTTAACACTGTTCAACTCTTGGAATTTAGACGCTTAAACCTGACTTCCCACTCTCTCACTTAATTTGCACAATTTTGTTTTGATTAAATTGTCCGATCGAATCAATTTCTTGTCGTGTTCTTTCTTGTTCTTGTCTTGATAACTGCCAAGCGTTGACTGGAACTGATGCTACAAAGGCTTGCGTCACCATTACACCGTACGGTGCCAGGCATTAGGGGGTCCAGGCCTAAGCCCACGGTTCAGCGTGATGTTAAAAAAATAAAAATAAAGAGTAGTTGGCCCTTAACATGCAGCATGCCAGATGGAGTCCTCGTCCCCAAACGGATGTTACAACCGTCGTCACGATTTGCAACACCGCGTGAAGTGGGGATGTTCCGCCTGTGGGCCAACCAAAGATTGTGTTAGTTTTGATGAGGCTCCAACTGAAACAAACAGAAAACACTCTACACAGTTTTGCGCTTTACAGTAACTAACCCGAACTCTGTTTGGTTGGTTTTGCCTGGCGCCTGTCCTAACTAGCTAATTCCTGTTCTAAAGGCACCTTGAAATCTAAGAAGCCTAACTAGCTGTTCGCTAGCGGGAATACTTAACTCATGGGATTACTCCTCGCGTGTAGACTGGGGCTCCTGGACTGGTGTGACGTCATCCTTCAAGGTCTAGATAATTTCCAAGGCGGCTGCCAGTAACTGCTCAGGGGTGAGCGTTCCATCCAGGACATGTACTGGGTTGGTTTCCTCTCGTAACAGCCAGGTGTCAGTTAGGTCATGCAGTAAGTTGAGGTACTCAACAGTGACACCTACTTCTTCCGTGCGGCCTCTATGGTTTAGACGTTGGTACGCTACAGCCGGGGGTGTGCGTACATAGATGTAGTGGATCGGTCGACGAGTTGGTGGGGCGACAGCGTCACGTAAGACCCGTAATATAGCCATGTGCTGTTGGCTAATGGCCTTCATTTCAGCTAGGGCCTGTGCGAATACTCTCAGTGAACATTGAGGCGAACGTTCCAGGACAGTCAGTCTTTCCGGGTGATTAGCCAGCATGCGCGTCTGGCGGCGGCCAAATGTGGCTAACGCCAAGACTTGGAAGGGGTAGCTCCAAGTGTTTCGATTCGCGTAGAGTAATTCTAGTAAGTTGAATCCTTCCACATCTTGCCAGTCCTTGACGGGTTCTTCCAGTACTGGAAATAGTTCTAGGCTTTTCAATTTGGCTGCCAGAGTCGATTTTCCTGCGGCAATGTTGCCTTCTAGGTAGATGATTGGCGCGAGCCGGCGTCGTTGTTTCATGAAGTAGTGCGTTAATAGTGCAGCAATGATGGTCAGGAAAGCGATGGTCAGCATGATGAAGATCATTTTGGCTCGTTTGCCTCAAGCCGAGTCGATAGTGGTCCTGTAGATCAGACTTATTAATTTTTTTGTTTTTTATTTAAGTCTCCTTTTCCTCTCCGAATGAATGGGGTACACTGTGTCTAGAAACGGTTTTACTTCTTTCTTGTTTTTGTACAATCAGGGTTATGACATGTATCGTTTTCGACTTTTATCTTAAGCGGCTAGAGAGTTTGTGGATTTCGTCCGTTTGAATTGGCGCGCGCCTCGCGCCTGGCGATACCCCTTGCGCCGGTTCTTAGTGCGGTGCAGTACTGTACCCTGCCGCTGTTGCGTGGGGCGTTGGGGTCGCGGCGAGAACTTGCGTTGCGCTGCCCGCTGCTGCCGGCCGGTTGCTAGCCGCGGCGCGGTTGTTGATGTTGTTGACGCGCCGGCCGGCGTCGTCAGCGTCCTCGCGCTCCAGTCCGTGCCGTTGCTCTGGTCTATGATTGGCCGCTCGGGTCGTATGTTGTATCCGTGCGTTTTGATTGGTGAGCCGAGCCGCGTTGTTGGCCTGGCGTCCCCTGGCTCGGCGGCGTTGGGATCATTCTGTGGTGAGCGTCCGAGCGTGCACGGTCGTCTTCTCGTCATGGCCGTCGTTACACTGCGCTTGCGGGCTTTCTCAGCATGGTGTTTCTGCCAGGGCGACAACGGAGCGGGGCACGGATGCTTTGTAAGTATCAACTATTGTTTTCTTTTGGTTTTGTTGCGTGGGCAAGTGGCATGGCATGAAGCAAGTTTTCGGTCCTTTGTTTGGTATATATGTGTAGGACTTGCTATCTTGCGGGGCCCGATGCTAATTTTGTGAACCATGAAATCCCTCACCACCCGGCCCAAGGGCTTTTCGAAGACCAGGAGTAGGATTTGGGCCAACTGAACGCGACTTTCCCTTTGTTCTGTTGCTTGAAGTGCAACAATTTGGTTTTTGTGAGTGTTCACGCTTACTTGTGAATGGTCGGTTAACGTACGCCTTATTTCCTTTACGCTTGGGCCTTCTCCTTTTCCTCGATAGACCGTTCTTGCCGTCGTGGCCCCTGTCAATCCTGCCCCTGAGGTGCTTGGGCTCCCTGCTGCTCCCAGGGGCGGACTGGCCCGGGGTTGGCGGGGGGGAAATCCCCCCCGGGCCCCCCAGGGGCCCGGGCCCTCCTGTGGCCATCCGGGCCCCGGTAAGGTGAAGTAATATTGAGTTAGTGAGAGAGGATCTGAAGAGACTCAGAGTCACTTCGGTTTTAACAAGCGCATGCATGTATAGTAATACAAAGGCATGGCATTGGGTCTGGGCCCGGCCCGGGCTTTGACACCGACGCCTCGCCGGACGGCAGAGGCAGGGTCTGTCTAGGCCGCACGGCGCGGCGCGCTGACCAAGACTCAAGCCAGCCATCGGCGGCGGCGGCGGCCCGGCCCGGCCCGGCCGCCCGGCGGCCCGCTGTGGCAAGGGCAGGGGAAGAAGGGGGAGGGAGAGCGGGACCGGGCGAGCGCGCTGCGACTGTTGGCAGGGCACGGCACGCCGCACGAGGCTGGCGGCGCGGCACGGCGCGTTCTGACAGGCGTAGACGCGTAGACGTGCGTCTTAGTTTTATTCCAATTGAAGTTCGTTTTCTCATCGTTGTTCAACTGCGTGCGAGTGAGAGGTAGTCGACTATGGGAATCGACGTGGTGCAGTGGAGGGCTACGATAGGCCGCTATGGTGCTGCTGCCTGCTCGTCGTCGTCCACCCTTGGCGGCAGCTACGGATCAGCGGACCGGGACCGGAAACGATGCTACCCGTACGGAATCCGTGAGTGTGGTGATCCAATCGACGTCCAGAAGGCCATTTCACAGGTACGTAATGTCACGCACCGCTCTTGTGTCTGTGTCTTGTGTCCCTGTTCCTTTTCGCCATGTAGTTCAACCTTTTTCTTTTCTCTCTTTAACTGACAGCATTTTAAATTCACTTTGATTGCCAATGTAATTTTGCCTGCTGACATCGGCAAACGGAAGGAACTATTTAACGCGCTGGTTGTCCGGATCTTGTTGACTGCTGCTGGCATTGAACCAAACCCAGGGCCAAATCCAGGCAATGCTGAAAAGCCATATCATCATCTTTCAGGATCTCAGAAGCGCAGAAAGGCGAAACAAGAGTCCCTGAATGCTGTGGGGAAAGATCCAAAACAGCAGAAATTGGCATTTTTCAGTCCACCTCGTAGCCTTCCGGACTCGCAGCTTCCGCTTTCGCCATCTTCATCAGATTTTTGCGTGTCCTCTCCCTCTCCAGCCCCTCCTTCGCCATTATCGCCGCCATCGCCGACGCCGTCTCTATTTTCACCCACGTCCTCTTTGGCGTCATCAGACTTTACCTTTGAGAATGAGAATAGAGTTGGAGAAGTTGATGTGGGGTTGGTTGACGAGCACGTTCATGATCGAGATCAAACCACTCCAAATGCCGCAGACGGATCAACGCTCGTTCGCAGCACCGATACACCATCATCTCAACAAGGCGATGGAAATGGAGTGCAGGTGCAGGAAGAAGATCCAGTTCCCGTCACAACGGGACAAGGCAGTGACGAAGAAACGGACGCGGATCCCTTTAATCAGTTCTTTTTGGAAAACCCTTGCTTGAATGATAACCAAAAAAACCATCTGATTAGTATCCACCCCATTCAGCCAATCACGCAGCCAGGTTGCCCTGTATCACTTCCCTTTAATCCAGACAGGATTTATTTCCAAGGTCCAGGTGAAGAAAAGCGACTTTGGATATCTTTCTCTCAGACCCGGAAAAAGCTTTTCTGCTGGGTATGCTTTGGTTTTGCGCAAAAACCTGATAGTGCATTTTTAAAGGGTTGGGGCAACTCAGCGCAGTGGCTGGCTGGGAGATGCTATGAACGAGTCATAAAACATGAAAACAGCAAAGAGCATATGGCGGCTATAGATGCATTTCTTGCATTTTCAAATAGACAATCTGTTGACCAGTGCATTGATTTATCGCTGAAAACTCTGAGAGAGAAACAAGTCTGCGAGAGGCGGGAAGTTTTACTTCGAATTATCAACATTGTTCTACACTTGGCCAAACAAGGGCTTGCTTTTCGTGGTTCAAGGGTGGAAGCCGCGTATTCCTTACCTTTGCCTTGCAACCACGGTAACTTTCTTGAAGAAGTTAAAAGTAGGGCTAAGTACGACCCTGTTCTTAATTCTTATGTGAACAAAGTCATTGAAAAAAGCAAAGAAAGACACGAAAAGCACTTAACAAGTCGGGGAAGGGGCTCACTAATAACATTTTTGAGCCCTACGACCTTTAAGAAAATCCTTGATATAACTACCGATATGGTGCTTAATATAATTAAAAACAGAATTTTGGCAAACGGTGGTAAATACAGCATATCGCTTGATGGATGCCAAGACATCTCTGTCAAAGAAATATTGAGCCTTGTAGCTCGATATGTCGATGAATACGGCCCCGTTGAAGTGCTGCTGGATGTCTCTGCGGCTTCCCTTACCACTGGAGAGGCGCTTCTTGAATATGTGCTGAGTGTCCTCAAAAAAGTAGGGCTGTCCATACACAATCTTGTTGGATACTCATTTGACGGTGCTGGAAATATGTCAGGGTCAGTATCAGGACTGCAGGCTCGCCTGAAAGAACTTGTTCCGACAAGCGTGTTTCAGCATTGCTATGCGCATGTACTAAACCTTGTTCTCCAGAAATCCTGCAATAATTTGCCGCAATCAGAAGAATATTTTAATTTACTTCGTGACACAGCAACTACTATTACAGAATCCTACAAAAGGATGGGGCTCTGGAAACTTGTTTCCCAGTGCTTGTTTGATGCTCAAACCCGGTGCCGCTTTTTAGTGAAATTTGGAAAAACTCGCTGGTGGGCTAAAAAGAAGGCATCAGATCGGATTTTTTTCCATGAAACTAGCATTCTCCCTATCATACTGACTGTTCTAGAAATTGTCTCAAACGACAAAGATAGTCTGACTGGAGCTGTGCGTGCCAAGATTCAAGGAGAACTGCGAAAGTGGTGCCGATTTGAGACACTAGCCGTCGGTATGCTGTTCCACCACATATTTTCTGCATCTGGCCCTGTTTCAGACTATTTGCAAGGAAAGCAGCTGGACCATGTTCAGGCAGCTCGCATGACAGCCAATTTGATTCCATCCATTTCAGCCATAAATGTAGATGAAGTCTTGAATGAGGCCAAAATTCTAGCAGAGAAATGCAATGAAAAGCTCGAAGCATTAAATTCATCAACTGACTTCACTGACAACTGCGCTCACATTCAGGCCAGCATTGCAACCGAATGTGAGCGCAAAAGAATTTCCCGGGTGCCACAAAGGCTCGGCGAGAAATCAGGTAAGTAAACATTTAAAGTTAGTGCCGTTCCATTTACTTTTTGACTTTTTTGTCATCATTTTTAAAGCGTATTCGTGCCTTTTTCGCAGGTGATGAACTTAGAGAGGCAGCCGCCTCGCAGTCCCCTAACTGGCCTCTGAAAGTAAACACACTGTCACCTATTTTGGCCAATTGCCTGCACGGGTTGCAAGCACGGTTTGGCGATGACAGTGAGGTTCTGCCCATTTTTAAATCATGCAGCTTTCTGAGCCCAACGCGCTTTCCCGAAATTCTCCAGAACGGCATCCCTCAAGGCAGTTTGGATCATTTGTGCACCCTTGCTGGGGTTGAAAGCTCTGACGTGAACGGTGAACTTGTCGTTTTTGCTGGGTGTTACGAGAATCTCATGAAACATATCCAGGCTGATTTTAGGGAAAGCGTTGATTACTCTGCATTTGATGTTGATTTCGAGGTAATTTTTAAGTTTTCGATTATATCTCTTTTAATTTAAACTTTTTTTTTAAATAGTAAAAAAGTATGGCACTCTGTTTTTTATCATCTAGGAGGAACTTGGCGCATCTGACTCTGAATCTGAGCAGGAACAGGACGAGCAGACTGATGAGAATGCTGGCGATAACAAAATTTGCAGAGGTTGCCTGCGATGCCCTTACCGCGTCCTTCGGAAGCATGGGCTGTACACTTCGGCTTTCAAGGCCCTAACCAAAGTTTACAAAATTGCCCTCACTCTGCCGTGCACTCAGGTGAGAAAATCACAAGTACTAGTGCTTCGTACGTACGCTGTTGTCCTTGTCCTTACAACTGAGCAAATCACCTTGTTATGTAGTGAGCTACCTCTACCTGTATATGTAATTTTCGATGCTCTTAGGTGACTTGCGAGCGCTGTTTCTCGAAGCTGAAATTGATCAAGACGAGGCTTCGATCAATGATGTCCGACGACTTTCTCCGTTGTTCGATGATCCTGGCAGTGGAACGGGAAATTGTGGACACCATCGACCCCGTCACCATTCTCGACGCATTTGCCGCCTCGTCAACAGAGCTTAGCCGTCTCCTTATCGTGTAGATTTACATTTTCCTTTGATTTTCTCTGATTCTCTGCTACTTTCAATAAATGTATTTAAAAAAGTAACTTTAGCGGTTTATTTTGTATTAAAAACCCCTGCAAGGTAGGCAAAATCCGGGCCCCCTTAGGCAAAATCCGGGCCCCCTTAGCCCCTTTCCCCGCCGGGCCCTTTAGGAGCCAGTCCGCCTCTGGCTGCTCCCGTTCCTGACAATCCCGAACCTGAGCTCCCTGAAGTGCTCCCCGCTGACCCCGTCCCTGTGGTTCCTGGGGTCCCCGCCTTCTTCGACCCTATGCCCGACGATCCTATGTGGGAGGGCGATTTCCCCCAAGCTGATGACGGCATGTGGGCGGCGCTCGATGTTGGGGCTGCCGGGGACGACGTCGTGGTTCTGGAGGAGCTTGGTGTTGACGACGTGGCAGCTGTCCTCCATGGTGACGTGGAGGACGTCCCCGAGGGACCCGCTGCAGACGATTTTGTCTGGCGTGGGCCAGGTGTGGGGCCGGCTCCGGGTTGTTCCTTGCGTTCGCTCCCTGGGGTCCCGGTTCCCGACATCTTGGCTGATGTGAGTTTCCTAGTCAGGGTGTATGCTTGGCGGTGGTTGCCCCAATATTTTTAACCTTTACTGTGTGATCAGGTGGCTGTTCCCGAAAATGAACCGGTCATTCCTATCCCGGTCTCGTCCAATATCCCTCCCCGGGGGATTAAGATTTTCCGTTTCTCTCGAGACTTTGAGGAGCGTATGGCTGGGGTCGCGCATTTGCCCGATTGTATGTGTCGTTTTTGTTTGGCTCCTAATTCCGGTGCGCCCCATTAATATTAATTGTTCTTGCTGTTAATGATGCCTTTTTTGGCGTTTACGCCGGTAATGTTTCTTAATCTTGATAGTTACTCTTTATGTTAATAATCTGTCTTTTTGGTGTCCGGGCTCTTGGTGCGCCACTAATATTCCTATCGCTAATTATCCTTACTGTTTTTGTCCTTGTGATTTACCAGTTATCGATATTTATTCTTTATTGTTACTGATTCTTCTGGTTCGTTTGAGACCTGTCCTGTACTGTTCCTCAGTTATCGATATCTATTCCTTATTACTACTGATTCTTCTGGTTCGTTTGAGACCTGTCCTGTACCGTTTGTTTTACGGCAATTATATGATATTCTCTTGTTAATTTTTTTTTGTGTCATTGCATGTTATTGCATGTGGTCTCAGGCCTCACTCCCTTTACCTTCCCCCCTTTGTACGTTGGGCATGTCTTGACCCTTTTCTTGCATGATTGTCTTCTTATGGTGAGTGTTGTTTTTCTTTACTTTCCTATGGTTGTTTTGGGTAATTCGCATTGTTTCGTTGGTTTACTGTAGTTAGTTTCTCTAATGGTGGGGCCAGCCTGACGCTCCCCTGCTCGGTTATTTTGTTTTTAATTATTTGTTTGTTTCAGGTTTTTGCTTCAACGTTTTTCTTCTGGTCTTCCGAGCGGTTGTTGGAGTTATTATTTCCTTTGCTCTGAAGACTTTGAAAGTTGTCTGACTTCTCATTTCTGATTCTGGAGACTTTGCATGTTGTAGAGGTATGTCCGCGTGAGTGACATCTGTTGCACCTTGTTGCTTTAGTTTTTCCTCTCTTTTTAATTGTACGGTAGCTTGGCTGTTGGTTTGTTTCATTTGTTTTCCCTTGTTTCAGTGTTTCCGTTTTTTCCTTGATAGTTTCTGTTAGTGGTACCGTTGGATTTGGGACTGATTGGAGACCTGATGTGATTTTTACCGAGATTTGAGTGCACTCTTGTTTGTTGTTGGCCGATTCGTTTGGTCTTCCTTCCTGTGGTGAGTTGGTTTTCTCTATTGCTTGTATCTGCTTTTCTATGTCCATTATTTCTTGCATCATCTCTTTTTGTTTGGACTTTATGCAGTCTAGGGTTTGTGCTATGTTTTTGTCTTTGCTCTGTTCCCCTCTTTCTTCTTCTGTGCTTGCAAAGTAGATTTCCTCTATGTCCGAGTCTCCTCCTTTTTCTAAGTCTATTGTCTCTATTTCTTCCTCTGAATCTGTTGCCCACGGGTTTGTGTAGCCTGGGTCTCTGAACCAATTTATCGTTTCTTTTTCTTCTTTGCGCGTGTTCTTTTCTGCCAACTCTTTTCTTTTTCTGGCTTCTGTTTCTCTTCGTTCCTGGATTTTCTGTTTTCTCGACTTTTCCTCCTTCTCGAGTAATTTCCTTGTCGCTTCGATTTCTAATTTCCGCTTTTGAACTTCTTCCTGATGTTGTTTCTGCCTAAGTTTTCTGTCCTTCTTTTCCTTTTTCTTTTCTTCCTTTCTGAATAGTTTGGCTGCCTGAAACAACTGATATTGATTGGGAAAAGTGCATTGTGTGCCAGGCCACATCGAGTGAAAAGCTTGAATGTCCCGCTTTGAATCCAATTCTTTCAAGGAGGCAAGCGGGCTACTTGAGCTTGGCAACAAAGCTTACAGAGCTGAGAAAATTTGACTATACATTGCCGTCCAAACTCATTATTCATAAACTTGACAATGGAACTGGTTTTGATCAAACATTGAGTACTAATCGCGCCAAGTGGCACAAGTCCTGCATAGGTTTGTTTCGGAATCCGGTCAAATTCTCGGCCCTGCTTTCACGTTTGAAGGAAGAGCAGGACAAGGTCGCCGACGCGGACGCAGAACATATACCTGACCCCGCTTCGTCTGGACGCAGCCGTCAGACGAGGTCAGCTGGAGTCGGGCCGGTACAGTTGAAAGGCAATGTCTGCTTCTTGTGCAAATCAGAGGACTTGCCTGAAAACTTGCACTCGTGCTCCACCAAAGAGGTGCACCAGAACATCTCCGACAGTGCGAAAAAGGTGCGACAATATTAATGACTTAAAATTTAAAATAATAATTTAAAACTAATATTTTCTTAACATTTTAAATCCTTAGGTGGGAGACACCGAACTACTGGCTTTGCTTGCAACTGCTGCTGATCTAGTTGGAATGTACCAAGATCGCCTTGCAAGGGTTCTGCGTGTTGACGTCGAAGACCTGCCGTACATCCACAGTACCCGATTCAAAGAGAAAATTCAAGCTCATTTTCCTAGTCTTCGGGCAGACAAGGAGGGGAGGGACATCGTCTTTCGTCACACCTCTACAAGCATTCTGCACAACATACACGACGAGGACCAGGATGAAGATGCTTTGGCGTTCCAGAGATTTGTCAATAGCCTGCGCAGAACTATTTTTGACAGCCCTGTTACTTTTGAAGGAAACCTATCAAAGGACCGGCAGAAAGAGAGTATTCCTTCGGCACTGCTTGCAGCAGTCAACACTTTAATGTACGGCTGTACGGTTACTCCTGACAATGCAGCATGCCAGCCTGCCCTAACAATAGCACAACTAATAATGCTTAACGCACAGAAGAAAGTCCCGAAGGGTGAGATTGTGAGAAACAAAAGGGAACTAGAGGCACCGTTTCCGCTATATTTAGGGCTGTCCACCTATGGCCGTTCGAGATGTAGAAAAGCCATAGAAGAAATGCATAAGTTTGGAGTTTCTGTATCCTCCGACAGAATAATGGAAGTTACCTCTGACTTGTGCAATCTGGTTACAGCACGTGCGAAGGAAGAAGGAATTTTGTGTCCCAGTGTATTACAAGAGGGCCGTTTCACCATTGGAGCATATGATAATATAGACCACAACCCTACCAGCAGGACGTCAAAAGGTTCGTTTCATGGAACAAGCATCTCAATTTTCCAAACTGGAGATGTTGCAGGATTAGAAAGAACTTTGCGAACAACCTACAAATCTGTGGCGGTTAAGGGAGAGAGAAGTGTCCCGTTACTTCCAGAATGTTACGCAAAAATTGATGAATACAAATTGGATACAAAGGAGCCACAGTTTGCATTGCGCAGCGTAGAAACAGCTGCCAAAATTAAGACTACTGGTAAATTAAAATAACTATTATTAAAAAAATTAATTTGCCCCTTTTTAAGCTTTGTTTTTATTGGTTTTTTTTATTTGCCTGAATTATTTAAGGTGAAATAAATTATCTCGAAAGGGAAGCCCATTGGCTTCATCACGTCCGAGACCTCCTGGACGGAGGGGACCGACCTGAGGAATTAAATGTGTCATGGGCAGCCTTCCATGCTGCAAAACAGGTCATAGCTCGTTTACCAGCCACCAATGCTCTATTGCCCCTTTTCGAGGAGTCATCAGAAGCAGTAGATATGATGAAACATGGCATGAATCTTGTGAGACTTCTTGTCAACCATCTTAATGTGGGACAGGTGCCTGTGCTCTGTGTTGATATGCCACTGTACAGGCTAGCTCGGCTTGTGCAATGGAATTCGCCCGACACAGTCTTACAGGAAAACAATTTTTTTGTTCTTCTCGGACCTTTCCACATAGAGAAAGCATTTTTGTCCGTTATTGGGCAGTTTGCAGAAAACTCAGGCTGGAAAAGTATCGTGGGTAGTGGCCTCATGACGGAAACTGCGGCAGAGTCCATTCTTAAGGTATGCCTTACACACACACACACCACACACACACACACGCGCGCGCGCGTAGTAAATTTGATTATTTTGTTTCAAGGTTCAAAATGTCACAAAATCCAGGGCTGCTTTTCAAGTGACTGCTGCAGTTCTCTACTCTCTCCTGCAAGACGCCTATGAAACAACAGCTGAAGATTTAACATTTGACGACTGGCTTCGTGAATGTGCAGCAAAGTATCCGACGTTTCTTTATTGGATCACTTTCTTGGAACTCATATTATTGTTGCTCCAATTTGTGAAGAGCCTTCGCCAGGCAAAGTTTTCACTCTTTGTAGAATCATTTGGAGCAATGCTTAAGTGGTTTTTTTATTTTAACCACACAAACTATGCACGTTGGGGCACTGTGCACTACATGGAACTGCTGGAACTTCCCCAGAAAATACCTTCACTCTATGAAGCATTTACCGCAGGTACTTAAGATAAATACTCCATTCTATCAATTAAATAAAAAATTAACGCATTTTATTTTTATAGGAAAGTTTGTGGTCCATAAGTCAACCCGCGCAATGTCTGGGCTTGGTGTTGATCAGGCACACGAACAGAACAACCGCATTGTGAAGGAAGAGGGGGGCGCTATTGGCCTCACAGAAAGTCCAGCCGCACTTCGGCGCTGGATGCTCGCTGGGCCAGAGATTTCAAATTTGCTGCAGGAGTACAGAGGTGACCAGGACGATGAGGAGGATTTACTTTGTCACCATGAACAGTATCGTTCTTTCCAAGAAGAGTTTCTTTCAAAGTGCACAACACTGAAAGAAAGCTTTTGCACGTTCTCAAACCCTTTTGTTGAGCGCATGGAAAATCTCATCGCCTTGGACACCAGACTTTTTGCATCACAAGAAGGTCAAGACATTCTTCTAAATGCTAAGCGCCTAGGAACTGCAATGGTTGAAAATTTTATTGATGAGCGGTTGTGTTCCAATAAAAAGCGCTTGTATCAACCTATTTCAAAAAATAAATGCCAGATTTTTAGTAGTGAATCAAGCAAGAAGTTGCCGACTGACAAAGTCCAGGAAATTGAGGCTGACAAGGAATTGTTTGCTAAATTGTTTTTCAATAGTAAGACACTGAACTTGGACCGAGATGAGTTCTTCAGGTACATAAAACTAACAGTAGAAAATATTTGTAAAATTGGCACTTTTTTAATTTTTTCCTTTTATTCCTAGGTATGAAAACCAGCCATTTCCTCCTGCGTTGTCTGTCAACGGCCGTCTGCGCAGTGGAGATAAAAGCCTTCTTCTTCCTAAGTTGATGCAGTTAGCCCCTACTGCTGCTCCTCCGAGTAAGGTTGATGGCATAGTTTTTGATGGCGCTGGTGTTGTAAACTTTTTCCCTCCCCGTCGTTCGAAAACGTTCCAACAATACGGAGAGCAGGAATTTATGGAATACATACTCAACCAAGCGTCTTTAATGGGTGCAAAATGCGTTGACGTGGCCTGGGATCTGTACTTTGAACGGAGTACCAAGGAATCAACAAGGGGGGACAGAGGAACCGGGGTTCGGCGGCAGGTACTTCCCCGCGGTGAGCAGTGTAGCCGTGTGAGCCGAATCGCCTTTGCAACATTTTCATTTATTTTAATTATTTTTTTTATTTTTCAGCTAATCTCCCTTCAAACTGGCACGCATTCCTGTGCCATTCAAAGAACAAAGAAGAATTGTTCGTCCTTCTCGCCTCGATCCTCGTCAATTATAACGACACTGAGACAAAGTTGGAGGTCCTAACCAACGTCAAGGACAGAATAAGTGGCAACGCACATGTCAAGTCCTGTCTCACTGGCACTTCATGCTCATGCGCCACTATGGAGGAGGCTGATGGCCGGATCATTTTACATGTTTTTGATATGGTAAAGAGCGGATTGAAGGACGTGCTCATTCGGACGGTGGACACTGATGTCCTTGTCCTTGCCGTCTCGTTCGCACACAAATTGCGTGACCAGGGACTTATGACACTGTGGGTCAAAATAGGAACAGGTGCGAAAGTTAAGAATTACGCAGCGCACGAGATCGCAGAGGCTCTTGGTGAGCAGAAAGCAGTTGCCTTGAGGGGCTTCCACGCTTTCACAGGCTGTGACGACGTGTCGTTCATGGCAGGCAAGGGAAAGAAGACGGCATGGAACGCCTGGAACGCCTTTCCCGCGGCAACGGAGGCTTTCTTTGCCTTGTCTCAGCCCCTCGAGACCGTTCCAGAAGCTGTCTTAAACGCTCTGGAAAAATTTACAATCCGGCTGTACGACGCCAAGACCAAAGAAGTTACCATGAACACTGTTCGGAAGGACCTATACGACGGGTTGAAATCGCTTACAAAGATCCCACCGACCAAACATTGCTTTATTCAACATGTCAATCGGGCGGCCTATCAAGCAGGTCACGTTTGGGGCCAGGCTCACTTGGCGGTCCCAAACCCTGTGGACATTACAAAGTGGGGGTGGACCGAGACTGGAAGCAAGTTGCTTCCCTTTTGGTCCACCCAACCAGACGTGTGGGAAAAGTGCCAGTTAAAGAAGAAGTGCCACTGCAAAAATAAATGCAAGCCTTCCAGATGCCCATGCATCATTGCCGGCATTCCCTGCAAATATGAATGCCGCTGTAAAGGCACGTGCTGCCAGCAGCCGTCACAGGAGTAAGTCAATAAATATTTCAGGTATGGATTTTGCAACCTTTTAACATAATTTCTATCATTGGCAGGCCCACTTTGGAAGAACAGAACACGGATGAACCCCAACTGGATGAAAATGGATTTCCATTGGCTTAAATTTCCATTCACCTCAACAAAAAATTAAAATTTCCATCCGTGTTCAAGTCAGTGTTCAATGTAGTGTTCCATACGCGTTCCAGATTGATCAGACCCAATTTACAAGTGCATATTCGTTATCAGGGGCTCGATTTCACACGGAAACGATGTGCGTGAGGCCGGAGTTGAAGAGACTTGCATTATGTTCAAAAGAGCGTTCAAACTGGTGTTTCGTACAGGGTTGTGCAGCTGCCGCACATGTTCACGCTGCTCCCGCGGGTTATGTTGAACGTTGCAACATGAAAATCGACTCGAAAATTCCCGATTTTAGGCGTTTCAGAGGTGTTGAACGGACTTGCGGAGAATTGTACGAAAATGTTCAAAAAGGGTGTTCAAACTTGTTCAAATCATCCGTTCGAGGCCGGAATCGAGTTCTGCGTCATCGAAATGTGCGGGATAGACGCCCCGCACGCCGAAATAACCTCATTTTCATGCTTTTAATCAATTTTGTTCAATTTGAACGGATTGAACGATATTGAACAACCCGTTCGAAATTTCGCTTGGACCTTCGGGCCAAATCGTTTCTTATGCTTTTAAGAACACCTCTGCAAAATTTCATGCTTCTTTCACAAAATGCGCGATTTTTTCGCGTACCTCGCCCACTAAACGGCTTGCATAATTTGCGTTCTTTTTTGGGAAATCCGAGTAATTCTATACATGCGTAGCAAAGCTGCTATACCGATGTATAGGAAAAATCCTGCACAACAGATAGGGCAACGCCTATACACGTGTAGTCATAATGCCATACCGATGTATAGGAAAATTGCCATACAAGTGTGTGGCAATATTCGTATACATGTAAATGTGAATTGTTTCATACACATGTATAGGAATTTGACTACAAAAATTTTTTACAGTGTAATATTGATGCCTTGGTTGGGCTAATTCGTTGTTCGTTTCTCTGTTGCAGTGGCATTATCCTTTCCGTGTCCAGTTTGAGAGAGTCCTTTGGCTGAAGCGGGGATTCCCTTGTTTGATCCTTGGGCCTGTCAGTTTTGGGAATTCGGTAAGTTTTCAGTACCTTTCCATTTTTCACTTTGTTGATAGGGTCCTTGTCGTTGGTTCCGTTATGAGCAATCCATTTCCTAGGGGGCCATTTTTGTAGATGTTTGCCGATTTCCGATTTGATAGTTGGGTTTGGTTTTAGTTCGAGTTTGACTTTGATATAAGATGGCGGTCGAGATGGCGGTCGCGACTTCCGGTTTTCGTGGCGGCGGTGGTTGTACAGTCTGTTTCACTTATCTCTATTCTTTTGTTTTAGGTTATGTTGACTGGACTCTTTTCAGTGGTTGAAGTGCCGATTTCGAGCAGGCAGTGCCTTAGAGCTTGCAGTTGATTGAAATTTGTTTACAAGAGTTGGAGGTTAATTTCGACATGGCCTTGTGTTGGTCTTTGTCTGATCACGTCCACGGAGGACATTTACCCGGCGGGGCTTCGGTCCCGGGGGTTGTCGAAGGCTTAGGATCCTGTCGGCAGCCTTTCTTGTTGGCCACGGACCGGGTGGAGCACTCTTAAAACCTTACGAAGTATTTTGAGCATACATATAACAAACAAAAATACTTTGTTATACGAAGAAATAGTTTGTAAATTACGAAGTATTTTCTTCGTAAGCTTATGTATGCTCAAAATACTTTGTTATACAAACTACTTTTCTTTGTAAGGCCCGAAATAGTTTGTAAGGTTTTCTCAGTGAGGTTTTGGGCTGGAAGTTGCCTATTCGGCGGGGCCCGGAGATCAAATGCGATAGGGCATCGGGTCGCCTTCGGGATTTGGCCCCCGTTGCGCGGCCCCTGCCGTTTTGAGGTCAGGAGTGACCCTGCCGCTCCGGCGCTACACTCGGTGAAAGCAACAGAGCAGGCTTTCAACTGGCGCCGTCTCAGACGGGAGCAAAGTCCACACCCTCTGCCTCGCGAACCGGCACGGGTTGCAGGACCAGCGTCCGCAGTGTCTGCGGAGGAGCATCGGAGCAGGATTTGGAAGCCCGCGTGTACGAGGACCCCACCGCCGAGCCCGGTCGGGGTCTCTGCGGACTCTGTGGCTCCCGGGTTCCTGGTGTAGGTGTAGCCAGGATAAGGTCCCCGGCGGCAGCCCCTCCTGTGGCTTTCAGCCACAGTGAGCCCTGTTTGGGAATTACACCCTGGATGCCTTCAGACATATGTCAGCCATGCTGTCTGTGTTTCTTCTTCGGAATTTGGATATGCGGCTAGTCGATCCATGTGGACTATCATCATTGTATAAGGGTGAGCTTCTTTTTGTATCCTTGCGTTACAGTCATTTAAAATACTTATTACGGTGTAGGGTCCTTCCCATGGTGTGGTCAGTTTTGGGGATACTCCTTTTTGTACCTTTGGTCTGTACAAGTATACTCGGTCTCCTGCTTTGAACGGTGCTAGCAGTGCTGTGTTGTCGTAACGTTGTTTCATTTTTGTTGCAGCTTGGCCGTGCATTTCTCTGACCAATTCATGGATTTTTGCCAGTCGTTCATTGACTTGTTGTGGAACGGCTTCCATTCCTTTCGTCCATGGTGGGCTTCCTTGGTTCAACGTCAGTGGAGTTCTCATTGGTGTCGCAAACTCCTCATAATTTGGGTTAGCATCGTAATCAAGGCCATCATACTGTAGTGGGTGTAGAAGTAAGACTTCAGCAATTATTGCATATTTAGGAATTTGAACACAAGTGTCTCCGAGGTTTAGTAGTGTTACATTTACTGGATCTGTCACACACGGTACAACTCCTGTTTGTGTGACTACACTCTCAGATATTTTACTTCTAACGTTAGGATTATTTTTACTGTTAGTTAGAAAACCGATATGCATCTTGCCTTCTGCTCTTTCGGGTGGTTGGATTTCCATTTCTTGTTCAATTCCTTGTGCGCTGCCCGCACCACTTTCACTTGTACAATCTTTTACCATGGTTTTCTGTGTTTGCATTTTTAGGCCATCAAGCTGGCGATGACTGGCCTGGCTGTTACTCATTTGTTGAGCAGCCCTCCTCGCCCTTGCCCTAGGCGTTATTGTGGAGCAAGTCGTTTCCGGAGGTGCATCAGAAGTGGACAGTTTCTTTTCCATCTCCGGAGGGCGACTATATCCACCGAGGGGGTAACGACTTCGGTAATCCGGCTGACAGCAAATTGGTAATCCGTAATCCGGATAACCACAAATTTGGAGGTAATCCGGGGTAATCCGGGAAAATTTTGAGGTAATCCGGGGTAATCCTGCGTAATCCAAAGGTAATCCAGGAAAATTTTCGATGTAATCCGGAGGTAATCCGCGGGTAATCCGGGTAATCCGTAATCCGGCTGACACGAAATTGACCAGTCGTTACCCCCTTGATATCCACTGATCGTCATGGCAAGCGACGCGTCAGACAATTCCGACTCATCAACCACCAGGTCAGTATCTAACTCACTGATGATCTGACAAAGGGACGTAAGTCCACGAAACAAAATTTTTCAGGAGAGGAAAAAAAGTAAATATCTTAGGTAATTAAAATTGGAGCTGTTATCTGAAAATATAGTAATACTCTGTATTTGATGCTGGAACAGATACTGTAGTTTAATCTGTTGCAGCTCTCTTAGTTTCCAAGATCACTGGACTTACGTTGTTTGGCCCATGACCCAAACAACGTATGTCCACCATTTTCTGAACCAAAAGACGTAAGTCCACGTAAGTCCAATCATTTTCTGAGAACACTGCGTAGGTCCACTGATCTTCTGACAAAATAACGTAAGTCCGGACTTGCGTTATTTTGTCAGAAAACCAATGGACATACGCAATATTGTCAGAAAGTAGATGGACTTACGTTCAGACAACAGATTCACCTAAAATATCGGACAGCGAGAGAGACTTACTTAAATTGGCAGCAGATGATGTGTTCAGGTATCTTACAATCAGATGGACTTCATTCGGATCCCAGTACACTATGGACTCTTGGTAAAATTAACGCCTAATCACACTTTCTAGTTGGAGTGAAGTATCCACTATTAACTCAGACTAGGCGCTGCTGTTGTTGTTTAAAACTTGCTCATTTTTCCTACCGGAATTGTTTCTGTCAAGAAGCCCTTGTATACACTGAGTGGGTTAGGCAGGTTGAAAATACACCACCAACTTAGGGAAAAACTTCTGCAACTTAAATTGGCTTTTAGCCACAAGTTTGTGAGTATGATGTGACTGTACACAGAAAGATTTCTATGTACCACACTGAGCACAACTTCAAAATGCGAGACATTCCCGAAATCTCTGTGCAAATGATGAAACTGATTGCTTTGAAAGAAAGATTGTCAAAACAACTGGCACTGACAGACAGCTGCAGTGCCATTTTGACCTATTCACCCTGCAGTCTCGAGTGCAAATAAGACACTTGTTGCTTTTCACACTCCAGAGGGATGGGAGCGGGGAGGGGGGAGAGGGGGCGGAAGAGCAGACGACAAAAGGCGAGTGGCGTCCGAAAGCGCCACCAATGATTGGGGCAGCGAGGCGCGCAGCGCGAGGACTTTAGCGAAAAGTAATGTCAGCGAGCTGAAAGGGGAGACTTCAAGCTTTCTGGAGGTACTTTCACCCATACGGCACGGTCTCAGTCCTCTCAGCGCGCCGGCGTGCAATATGAAGGAGACGTTCGCGATGCAGCCCATGTTGCTTTTGTTGCTGTGTCGTCGATTTCCTCCCGTCGCCTCGCAAGTGAGTCTTGCCATTTGGCGAGTGCTTTTCTCTCAAAGCTACTTCAGTAGTGTGCAATGCACTGCTCGTTTCTTTCTCCACCTTTGCATGCGTGTTGCGTGTACTACTCACTATGTCAAGTTTTATTTCGCATTGTTGCCTTAATTTCGTTTTGTATTTTGGTGACCTAACCCCGTTCTGATGGCATAGGGAGCTTTTCTGTCAGTGTTATCCCTATGTTATTGCTCTTGCCTGAAGTGCTGCATCATCTTTTTGTACAGGTATGGAAGGAGGATTCTGTGATCACCGAGGAGGAAACTTTGTAGTGGAGCCATGCTGAGAACAACTTCTTATCATTCGACAGCTTGTTGTAGTTGGGTGGCAACAGCATGGACTAAGACTGGAAGGTAAGAATACACTCCAATTTCCGTTGTTGTTATCAAGTGAATGTTGGATTTGTGTTTAGGAAAATTAGGAAGTGCATTTTGTACTGTCAATCAATTTGAGGCGTTTTCTTCTATGTTTTTATTTCTCTCTCCAAGACTAGTGTTGATAGTCTGTAACATTTCCGTAGTTTGTTTTTATTGGTAAGAAGTTTCAGTTAAAATTCAGAGTGTTTTGAACCATGTGTGTTTTTTTATCTGTCCTCTATTGTTTGTGTTGCAGTCACGTGCCTTGATCCTCGGCGTAAGAAGATATGGGCTTCTTAGTTGGACATCAAGGTGAAATGGGTGTTGTCATTACTGCAGCCCTGCATGCTGAAATAACAACACAGTAACAACACAGAAACCACAGCAGTTTCTCCGAGTAAGTTTGATCACCCGTTGCATTTGCTTGTTGTACTCCAGCTTCAGTTTATTTATTCAAAGTTGTTTCCTCTTGTTTGAGTAAGATATATTTTTCTTTTTTAATTCCTTCTATCTCTGATGAGTTTTAATTCTCCAACACTAATCTTTAACAATATTAATCAAAACACTGTTATTTTTCTTAATAAACAATATTGGTGTACCGAACAAATTGTAGTTTTTGCTTTCTGTTTTTTTTCTTTAGGTAAAAAGCCCTGTTGTCCTAAGACCTGTATCCCAGTGCCACTCATCCGAAAACTGTACCTTCACAACTGTGTTTTCAACTGAGACCTGAACCAAATTGTGACAAATGATGGCGACAAGGAATCAATGTTTTCTATTTTTCATGATTCTATTTTAAAATAGAAAGAAGTTACAAAATGTTCAGTTCTTTTCATAGAGTGGGTTGTCCCTGACTGATCATTGTATAGTGTCTTATTGCTTAGTTACTTATGAATCATTCCACGATTTTAAATTCATGTGTTGAACCATATGTTGAGCACATAAATCATGAGAGGTAGAGGAAACTTAACAAATAAGACCAATGACATTAGAAGAGAAAATAGGTTGTAATAGAATTTCATGGACACAAAAAACTTTTGTTTCTATTTATACCCCCCCCCCCCCCCAAAAAAAAAGAGAAAAAAGTTGTCACTTAAATCAATATAGCAGATAACTGCGGTAAATCTTACACATAGCATATAGCAAATTATTACATTTGTGAACTACTGTAAATCTTTCCCTTCACAAAGAAACAATATAGAATCAGCAAAGAACTGTTGTTCAACTCATTTAAAGAAATTGATAAGACACATAAATTAGAAAAATGAATAGAAAATAAGTACATGGCAACCAAAACAAATCCCTCAGTTTTGAAACTGAACAACTAATTTCAAATTATTATCAGAAACTTTCGTTCCTGCATTTGAGAATAAACCTTTTTCATTTTTTCCCAAATGAACAATATAAAATCAGAGGACAATTGCATTCGATCAGTTATTTTACACATTTCAAAAATTAATGACCCATCCAAAAGAAACTTCAATAATAAGTGCATAGCAATGGAAACAAATCCATCCTTACAGAAAAAATAAATATTGAATCAGTGGGGAAGCAGATTAGAATAATAAGTTTAACACATTCAAATACAGCAGAAAGTTGAAAGCAGTTACCATCCTGACTGATGGTTCATAACTTGTCCTGTTAGATAAACCTTCTGCATTCCTCCCAAGCAAATATATTTCTATAGGTAAAAATAAAATTACTTACAAATAAGGGAAAGCAAGATGAAACAAAATTAAAATCTCTTGTACAATTCCCAGCAAGCTAGGCTGACCACAAGTCAGCATATCACAAGACAAACTTAAAAACTAATTCTCATAACTTTCAGTGCCATTTCCTGAGAGCAAGAAAAAGTCTGAATTTCTTCTTAAGAAAAGCAATTTTACACATTTCAAAAATTAATGACCCATCCAAAAGAAACTTCAATAATAAGTGCATAGCAATGGAAACAAATCCATCCTTTCATAAACAAAATAAATATTGAATCAGTGGGGAAGCAGATTAGAATAATTAGTTTAACACATTCAAATACAGCAGAAAGTTGAAAGCGGTTACCATAAGAAGTTCATAACTTAGATAAACCTTCTGCATTCATCCCAAGCAAATATATTTCTATGGGTCAAAATAAAATTACTTACAAATAAGGGAAAGCAAGATGAAACAAAATTAAAATCTTTTGTACAGTTCCCAGGAGGAATTACGAACTGCGTACCATACGACGTGCATACCATAGTGCATACTGGTCTGCATACCGCGCTGCAAACCGCCGCGGTATGCAGCGCGGTATGCAGCTGTTTTCTTGCATATTGTTTCCTCCAAATATTTTCCTTTCCATTATTTAATTTCTAAAAAAAATTTCCTTTCCTCCATTTAATTTCCCGTATTTATTTAATTACCTTCATTTAATTTCCTTCATTTAATTAATATCCTTCATTTAATTTCCTTTATTTAATTGCAGTAATTATGGCACATTCATGGCCGAGTTACACTTTTACAGCACTGGAGTCTGTGCCGTCAGGACAGCCTCTCATGCCGAAAGGGAAGAGTTGGCTGAACGTCCACCCAGGTACCGCAGCAGCCATCGGACTGAACACCGTACTGTGCTGCCCTCTACACGGCAGCTCTGGAAACACCGCCAAACGTCCACCCACGAACGGCAGCAGCAGTGGGGCCAGAGACCGTACTGTGCTGCCCTCTACACGGCTGCTCTGGAAACGACGTCTCCTCGCAACAACGCCAAACGTCCACATTGGCACGGCTGCAACAGGTCTTAAAGCAGTGCAGGTGCACTTCACATTTGGGGACTGTGCAGTCTTTCCAACCGACCCAGTGAGGTAACTGCTGCGGTCGTTAACGTTTACTGAGCCCTTGAAAAAAACAGGGGGACAGATGGTGTGTCACATGGTATGTCATCAGAAGTGCAATGCGCACAATACAAAAAATTGAGTGGAAAAAACCTCTGTTTAAGTGCATCAAATTTTTTAAGAAAGACGAAATGACATACCACGTCCTATAAACCAAACAGGGAACGAAGGGAAAAAGATAGCATGGACACTCCTCGCAGGTCCAAAGTTTGTCTTCCTACGCTCGACGCCCCTGTCCGGGCAGCCCCCCCGGCTGCTCACTAACCGGGCGGGCGCCACACGGCCACCTCAACAAAGGCGGAGATCTAGAGCAAATGTGTGGAGTCCTTAGCATAAACACCCTACGCCATTCGTCCTTGCCTCTTCTCAACCAATGTCCGCGAATAAGGTCGATCACTTTAGATCAAAAGTTTGAATGGCACGCTTAGTTTTTCCGTCGGTTTGACAGAAGCCTTTCTTCTTCTTGTGCTATCGATTGACTCATTGGAGATCGGACCAGCATTATACGGAGGCTTTTGAAAATTTCTTTCAAGAAGTATTATAGTGGAGCACGGCTGATGATGAACTTCTCCCTTTAAGCAGCTTTACAGGTACGCTTTAAGCTGGTTGTGCGGCCGAGGGAATTAAGATGGACTGTTGGCGTTTTTGATTCAGTTGGCAAATCGTTCCCATATAGTCATGTTACCATAACCTTAAGTTCCCGCAAGCGTTCCCGCTGACCTTCTCCTAAAAAGTCCTTGCGATGTCGCTGTACACTTCAATTCCTGGAAAGAATGATATTTGGGATCTGTTACTGTTGGACACTTGGTATTACAGATTCGATTTATTAAACGCAGGGCGCAGGAACTTCAAAGCTATATTTTCATAGGCGCTTTTAATGGGCGAACGACCGACAACCCAGAAAATAAGTGGTAACCCATTTTTTTGTTAGAGATCTGTTGAAGTCCTCTTCAGACTGGACTCCAAATCTCGCTTTACCTTTACACCCTTCATTGTGACGTTGAAAAATTCAAACCATGCCCAGCGATACTTTTCATTTTTTTTTACATGGGAGAACGAGAATAGTGTCTGAACTAGTGTTAAAGTCAGCAAAACTGTGACATGAGGTTATCCACTCGATGCTCATTGAATAACAATTGAGAACACACAAGGTTTGGTCGCACCTGAAAGTCTCGCTAGTATTTGGTCAGAAAAATGTATCGCCACAAAATGGTGACACTTTTCAGTCCGACCGCTGCACAGGCCGTAGAAGCAGTACTGACTAAGTTCAAAAGTCTGGCCGTGTTGTGGTCAGACATAAAAGTCTCGCCACTAGTGGCGAGACATCATACGCCTCGCAGTTCTGTGCCGAGACATTTATTTCGTCTGACCAAATTTTAATGCGACTTTCAAGTAGGACAGAAACTTGCCAAGACCTTCTGTCTCGCCTCTGTAGTAAATGCATTCCTTACGACCCCTAGATGACGATCTGAGTGTAGCCCCAAGCTTAATCTTACACTGTTATTCCACTTGCGATGCAGACCGCACTTTCAGTGCAATACAAATTTCATCGCCCTTTTCTGTGATGATCATTGCAAAAAGGTGTGATGAGCTGCTGTATCGCAGAATTTTGCAATGATCATTGCAAAAGTCTGAAATGAATGCAGATTTTGTGTTGCCATCATCTTATTTATATGCAATAATTTCTATTTTCATTGCAGAAATGTGCGATTCTCATTGCAAAATTTTGTGATACAAAAATCATTGCATCTGGGGAGCGATGGTTCGTGGGAATCACATTTTGGGTATCATCGCACTTTTATGGGTAGAAAGCATCGCAACTTAAATAACGGTGTAAGTATTACAGAAATTTACTTAATAGCCTGATGACGGAAAATTACACACTACTTCACCACGGCGGCTCCTTACAAGCTAGATCGCTCCATTTGGTATGCAGAACACTTGTCACTAATTAAATAAACCTGCAAAATTTCAACTCTCCAGCTGAAAACGTTCCGGGATAGCAGTGTGCCAAGTAACCAGAAAATTCAGGATAAACATAAGTTGTGTGCTGAACCCAGCATTGACTACACAGCGGAAAATTGAGCTAGGTGCCGTAAACATTAAGTGATCGTTGCCGTAATGAGTGGCAACGTACGCCAAATATGTAGCCTTTGAATAGGCAAATTTGCTGAGGATTCTAAATATGGATTTGTGGTACGACGCCACTGCAAACCCATTGGTAAGTCTGCTTGCCACTCTACTGGCGCTCCGTTCGGAATGCCAAAATTTGGCCTTCTTGTTCCGGATCACCCTTGCAGAACGCCAAAATTTGCCACTCGGGTGGCCTGGGACGCCAAATTTTTGGGCCACCCGTGACCAGAAGGCCAAATTTTGGCATTTTGAAAGAAGTGCCACGGGCGTGGCAAGGAAACTTGCCAATGGGTTTGCAGAGACCCCGTTCGTTCACATGAACGTTTTCACGATAGAAATGTTACTCGACGAGACCAGGGATTTTTGGTCTTGTTGTAACATATTTGAGTTAACTCAAATATGTTACAATAACATTGATTATTCACAGCCTTTTCCCTGTCAAATTATGTGCTGGTTTCAAGAAGGTAAGAAGCTCGCTTGGTTTGACCGATGTAAACGGATTACAAAACGTCTGCACGCCTGAAAAGCAGTATCCACTGCGCTGGTCCCTTCGAAAAGCGCGTCTTTCTAACTCGTTGATGCGCCCGCCAGAGAGCATAGAAGTGACCGCGCGGTCTCTCTCGTTCGCTGCGCGGGCTCACCTGCGGTCCCAGCCCCCAGTTTCCAGGTTAGCGCAGTGGTCACCGACGTCGACAACGAGGAGCCGGGCGAGTCAACATCACAAAGGTCCCTAATTTGACTACACTCTAAATGTCATGGGACTTTTTAGCAGATGATACCTTGCCTTTAAAACATACCTAAAACTGCAAGACACATGAAGGTGTCAGCTAGCTTTTACTCGAGAGTCCAGAAACCAAGTGCGTATCCTGACAATATAATAGGGTCTGGCTTCCGGGGCAGGATGAAGTATCTGGCGCTGGCTGAGGCGCAGCCTGCACGGAATTTGACACTCCCTCCCGGGTACAGCGCCCGCGGCACCGGGCGTAAACAATGGAACCCGCTCCTCGCGCGCGACGGCCTGCGCGCAACATTGACGATCCCTCACCGCTTACAGCACCAGCGGCACCGGGCGCTCGCAATCTAATGGGCACGGCCCTGCGGTGCAGGCCACGGCAAAAAAGACTCAATTCATTTACAATTTTATACACAATTGCAGAGATAGGAGCATACTACCGCAACTAGCACACAGAACAGTTCCAGACGAGTAGCATCTGCTTCCATGAACGTTCCTTGAATGGAGTTTTTTCTGTCCCACGAATGATGCAATTTAAAGCACATCTGTTGGAGATAGAATTTTGTGTTCAGCAGGTGATACAATTTGTCCTATGCCTATTGCAATTGGTTATTTTATTGCACGAGTTGCATCACCTCGTGGACACAAAATTGTATCGCCAACGGACGTGCTTAAAATTGCATCATTCAGTCCCATGGCATTTAGTGCGTACCGCCGAAGCCCGTGTTCCAGTTATGGTATCGGGTGAGGAAGGGTTTATCAGCCACGTACATGGCTCCATAGTATCATGACCCAAATTTGGGTGATTAAGAATTCCTCCCCCAAAATTTTAATCATGATCATGACTCTTTCATTCTCAGTGTAAATGGCTAATTTTGCAAACCATCGTATCCTAGACCCTACACTGCAAATCCAAGTGTGAGACAGTCTCACCCTTAGAATTGCATACTAACATGTCTCACGCTTGCAAGTGTGAGCCACGTTTGTCTCACGCTTGCAAGTGTGAGACACGGTTTGTCTCACGCTTGCAAGTGTGAGACACGGTTTGTCTCACACATGCAAGCGTGGGTTGCGTGGCATTTAAGTACATGGAACCATATGCAGCAAGTTGGAGACAAACCGTGTCTCACACTTGCAAGCGTGAGACAAACCGTGTCTCACACTTGCAAGCGTGAGACAAACCGTGTCTCACACTTGTAAGCGTTAGACATGTTGGTATGTACTTGTAAGTGTGAGATTGTCTCACACTTGGACTTGCAGTGTATTTCGACCATTCGACGTTTCTTCGACGCAGCGACCCCTGATCGACGTCGACGGGGCATCGATGTTTTTTAGCCATTAGGACGTCTATGCGACGCAAATTTCAACCTCCCCCTCGATCTCCCTTTCTACATCGAATCGACCATTCTGTTCTTATTGTGTGCACCATCCACATTAATTTGAGATGGGAACAATCGTCACAATACACTGAAAATCTATCGGCGTGACTTCGTGCCGTTTTAGGGGCGTGAATGAAGTGTCACGCCAAAAAACGGCATGACAAAAAGTCATGCCGAAAATCGGCGTGACTCATAAATTCACGCCAAGTTTTGGCGTGAATTTCCTGTCATGCCGGTTTTCGGCATGACTTTCCTCGTAAAACGCACTGCCATTCACGCCACATGACGGCGTGACTCTCATGTCATGCCATTTTTCGGCGTGAATTTCCTGTCACGCCAATTTTTGGCGTGACTTTTTGTCACGCCATAATTTGGCCATGTGTCCGACCGTGAGATTTTCAGTGTACAAGGACTACAAGGAGTATAACAGCATATCACACCAAAATAGCTATCATCATTATGTTATGGTTTTATTTGTATACATGATGAATTATGGTCTATTTAAACAGAAAAATTTGGCATTTTACTTCTGAATAAATACTTATGCTATCTGCTACTATAATAAAACTAAGGCGGGTTAAAAGTCTTCTTACCTTTAAGTAAAACAGAACAGAAACCGTCAAAGGTCAATTAAACACAACACAGCGTAGTGACTTTTAGACTGTACACAAGGGATATTGCCAACATGCAACAGATTCTGACAGAATACAAATAAAACATTGAGAGTGAAAGTCTATCCCATGTTTCCAATCGAATTCTTTTAAAAGTTGTGATCACATAACGTATGCATTAAGAATGGGCGGGTGGTAAGGGAAGTCTAACACACCGAATCTGACCCAAGAGATAATCGCACCATCCGTCCAAAGTTATCACCGAGCTACAAAAAATACAGTTAATACAAAAATACAGAAGAACACCAATTTTTTCGTATGAGGGAAAAATTTCGGAGGCAACAACATCCCTAAGCTTCAGCCGCTACATGGGTTACAATGACAAATTTAAAAACGTAGGATGATTTAATATTTTCACCACATGATCACTACATGTATCCTAAGGAGCTCTGACAGTGTGCTGGAATGTTCATACTGACAATGCTCACAGACGAAGACAAAAAGTGATCTCAGAATTTGAAGGTAGTTTCACAAGAGGAAGTCAACAACATTCCTGATGCAAGATTCATGCTTAAAACTACAGACATATGAGGAAAGTCTACTGAAAGAACGTAAAAATCCACTTTCGCCAGAAATAGAAAAGAAATCAACTTTTTTTTACAGAGGATATGATATCCTTAACTTTCTTAACATTAAAATTAATTCCACAAACGATGAGAATGCCCAATACAGCTACAGTAAATGGTTCGAAGCCAGTGCTGCTTGCTGCTTAACGAGGTGTCAGAGGGGATTCTGCGAACATAGAAAGACAATTAATTAGGCGGGGCGCTCAGGACAAGAGTAAAGTATTTTGACCACACTGAAAACTGGTTTTAAGTCCTAAAATCGTGCAGGCATTTCTGTTATTCTTTGTTGGAATAAGGCAATTTCTTATACACTCTACTAACTCAAGAGAGTTCACAGCATACTTCAGTTGAGGCATGCCTGGATGTGAAGGTGGCCCACTTTTCTTTTTATCAAAAGTTAGAAAGTCGATGCGTGGCGACCAATATTAGAAAGTAGATGCGAAATCATGAGTTGTGGTATAAGGGGGATCCAAGTGGAACCGTACTTAAGGGCCCATCAACGCGCCTAAATATTTCTTCAAAATTGTTAATGAACTCGTTTACTAAAATCGATGCTGTTCCGCGAGGTTGGGTCCGATATTCGATTTCAAAACGATCTGGTCGGAAATTTGCGTCAAGCTCCATGATGAAAAACCACAACGATGTGACGCATGACAAGCGTTATGGCAGGCAAACATGAATAAGACCTTAGACCCTTTTTCAACATGTTTCAGCTGTATTGGAGGTGTTTGCGGCACACGATCAAATTTCTCTTGGTCGTGTGGGTAAACTTTCGGTATTTTGGTGTACAGACTACTCCGTATTACGCGTATTACAGAAGTATTACGGGTGCATGACGCATATTACAGGTGTATTACGCGTATTACGGGTGTATTACGCGCATTACAAGTGTATTACGCGCGTAATACGGAGCGTATGGAAGATCGACGGAACAATTTCTATGTAAAAGATTCGTCAATAATACGAACCCAAAACGCGCGCAAAACACCTATGATACGCGTAGTACACCCGTTATACACCTGTAATACGCGTAATACACCCGTACTACGCGTAATGCCCTCGCATTACGCGTGATGCACCCGTAACACACGTAATGTACCGGTAATACGCGTAATACACCCGTCATATCCGGAAAGGTGCGGGTGAAAATGAAAAATTACAGCGTATAATAGAGTAGTACGGAATATTACTGGTTTTTACCGAGTATTAAAGCCGGTCGATGGGCCGGGACTTCGTCGGAGTCTAGGGTATTACTTTCAATTGATGATTATTGTTGTCCGACCTTACTGGCTCGCAAATAATTTTATTGCCCTTACGTGTTGTAAAGAGGTTTCACACGATTTCTATTAATTTTTTGGGTTTTACACACTGTTGTCCAGTAACTCCGGTGTCAGTAAGTATTATGTCGTATACGAATGTAAGTGACCTCAAAAATTTTTTAAACACGGTTTCTCCCACAATTGCTGCCTGAAGTGACCCGTGGCGAAACGCCACGAATCCGAAGCCTTCAGGTGTGGGACAAACGTGGTTCAAACCTGTAGGTGTGGGACATTTTGGCCCTCGCCAAATTGTGTTAGAGGAGTTTGCAATACAGATCGGAGAATTGCTTAGACGAGGTTCTGGGGTTCGGTATTTGTCGAGAAGCCATACCCACCACTTTGGCTCCGGGCGAGGCCGGGCGGCCGGAGCCCCGACTCGCCGGCGGCTTAGGCGGCCCGCTCAGGTAGGGATTACAGCGCCGTAATCCCCAGGCGTGGCTCATTTTTGAAAATGCAATTTCCATTCAAAATTTGATTAATCTGTTTAACGGAACAAGCTAAGGCAGCAAAAATTTCATGTTAGAATTCGAATTTTGGTATAAGTTACGGCGAAACCTGTTTTTTGTCAACAAAATGTTCCGATTTGAATGACTTTGACTAAGCCCACGCTAACTTGTGTTTATTTCTGGGAGACCGTTGCATTTTGAAGAACAGACAGTCAAAATTTCATCCGATCCGACATCTTCAAGTGCCTCAAATCGCTATTCGACCGGGCGGGCCTGCCGCCACCCCTGCACATCAGGAGCCCAGCGTCCCGGTCAAATAGCGACTTCAGGCACTTGAAGATATCGGATCGGGATGAAATTTTGGCAGTGTGTTCTTCAAACTGCGACGATCTCCCAGAAATAAACACAAGTTAGCGTTGGCCCGGTCAAAGTCGTTCAAATCGGAACATTATGTAAGAAACAAATACGTTTGGCCGTAACTTATTCAAAAATTTGAATTTTAACATGAAATTTTAGTTGGCTGAGCTTGTTTTTTGTCACCTACACGTTCTATTAAACAGATTGATCTAAATTTGAACGGAAATTGCATTTTCAAAAATGAGCCAGGCCGGGGGATTACTGCTGCGCTGTAATTCCTACCTGAGCGGGCCGCCTAAGCAGCCGGCGAGTCGGGGCTCCGGCCGCCCGGCCTCGCCTCTCACCGGACTTGTTATTTGACATCAGCTCCTCCCGGTCGGCGCGACAAATAGCGAGACTTTACGTATAAGGGTACGATAAACTCTCAATCCTCAATGTACTTAGATTTATTAATGAGAGCGATCAAAGTTTGAAAGGGAGCAGCGCCCCGAGAGACATTGGAATTCAAAATACGTCGGACTCTGGTTTTTAGGACCAATCACACTAAAGACTTCATATTAAATCACTTTAATGTTTTTTCATGCATAGCTTTGCACGATATTGAGCATACGCGTATAATTCACGAATTCGTGCGCAACAACGCACATGGTGCTGCATAGCAATTCACATTTCCATCCTTTGGTACGCGTTTCTTAGTGCATTTCGAAACGTTTGCTCAGTTTTTGTTCAAAGCTATGCTCAAAAATACACATAGCAATTCAGTGTGTTGACAGTTAAAATGCCTTTGGACTTAGCTGCACTAAAAAAATTACCTGGTTAGGCCTCTTAACGGCCGGCCCCATCAACCGGCGGCACACTGGGCATGTTTGCGGCTACCCTGCAGTTTGGAGCCGCCGCCTCCACGTTGCAAGGCAGTGCCAGCAAAAGGCGTGCGGGCACGTCCTCAGCACTGCAGTGAAAGGAGCCGCCTGTCTTGGCCCCATGCATATTGTGCATTCTTCGTTGTCTAAAACAGAAATAAAGTAATGCTGAGTGGAAAAAAAGTTAAACATTCCACATTCCCCCATAAATAACAAAAAAACAATGATTGCTCTGCAGGGTGACATGTTTCGACTTGACTCACATCCCGCGTAGCGGGCACTTGGACAAATACTTGAACATGGAACTTTTGGGGTCGTGAATCAAAATTAATGACGCGGGACTTACGAATGTCCTCCACCTTGCAGATCAACCCCGGAGGGTGGTTGCTGGAGAATTCCTAAGACCCGCGGGCCACGGGGTTGGTCGCTTGCGCGGCAGCGGAGGACAAACTCAGGACCCCGCGGGGGGAAGTCGCGTTCGCTCTATAGTGGTCGTGATTTTGATTTCCGACCGCAGAAGTTCCACATCGAAGTGCCTGCTTTACGCTTGCAAAGTCCAGTCGAGTCAGAAAAACTTAATCTGTTGAAAGTTCACACCAAACTCAAAATATGAAATGGGGCAATGCGATGAAACTAACTGAAAACTGTCCCATGTGATTGCTTAAAAAAGAATTATTGCACGAGGTTCAAATTTTCCTTACTAAAGTTAAAATTTTACATGAGAGCGATTCTCATGTTTCGATGCAGCTTTGGTTTCCTCTAGGCTCCGAGCCTTATCGAGTGTAGATATCGACTTACGGTGTTTTCTAGAGAGTAGGGAAACGACTGCACTCACCATTGACGAGAACGACCCTCACGCGCCTCGAATGTCCAACCGCGGCACGAATTTCAATCCCCTCCGACGGCAGGGCGACGTGGCCGTCCTCCAGCTCCAGACGAAAATGGTTTGCGGTGGTGTTTCCAAAAATGAAATCGTACGCCATGGCTATATCATTGGAGGGCGCAAACCGCCGCCTTAACTCATTTCCGTCGGGCAGCAGGAAGGTGATGGGCACTCCGAAGACCGCGAGAGGTGGAAGCCTGGCCATGGCTGCGGCTTTCAATGCAGCCACCTCGTCGGCAATTTGCACGGGATCTACAGCAAAGCACGAACAAAGCACATGCATTGGTTTAGCATTAAGAAGATGTTGTTAGGTTTTAGAGTTCGGTGGATTGCAAATGGAATGAGGAGGTACACCGGCGCAGGCATGCCAAGTGAATTTCTGTACAGCAACAGTACAGGACAGATTCAACACCGCAAATAACATTCCGAGTTGACCAGAAAGTGCTCTCGCGCTTGCCAACAGCGCGCCACCAATATCCTTGGAATACATCTTGACACAGTCAAAATTAGTTACCTTGTAAGGGCACGTCCAAAACGAGTTCCTCGTCGGAAGAATCGTCAGCTGCAATTAAAACATACAATATTAATAGGGAGTGCCTCGGCTACATCCAAAAGACCAAAGTTGTAGTAAAATACTTGTGTATTACACTGTGAAAACAGAACAATAGATAGAACGTCATAATTGCCCATCTCTTAAGTTGTGGTTTGGTTGAAAAAACTGAATCCTCTGTTAAATGGTAGTTGAAACTTTGGGGCGCTGATGTACTTAAAATAACTTAACAGCTACTTTCATTCTAATCCAATCACTCACTCAGCAATAGAGGATTGTTTTGGCTGTAAATAGCCGTTCACCTTTTCCTTACAGCACTGCAATTCCATTGGTAAGTTTACTTACCACCCTAGTGGCACTCCATTTCGAATGCCAACATTTGGCCTTCTGGGCTCGGACCGGCCTCTCGGAATGCCAAAATGTGTCATCCCAGGCCGCCGGAGTGCAAAATTTTGGCAGTCTGTGAGGGCAATCTTGGCCGAGAAGGCCAAATTTTGGCATTCAGAACGGAGTGCCACTTGAGTGGTAAGGAAACTTACCGATAGAATTGCAGTGAGGTCTCGATTGAAGCCTACCAAGGTTGATGACCACAACCGGCTGCGCACCCGCAGCGACGGCTTGCGCGGCACCCGCAGCGTTGCCCTGCGCGTCAGCTCCAGCCTGCGCGGCACCCGCAGCGTCGCCCTGCGCGTCAGCTCCAGCCTGCGCGGCACCCGCAGCGTCGACGTGCCCGTCCGCAGCATCGGCAACTTCGGCGTTATCCTCCTCCTCGTCGTCGTCGTCGAGGACACGGCGCGGGCCTCGTCGGCGCGCGCCCCGTGCTGCCCGGTACGCTCTTGTGTAGCGGCCGTGAGTGGGAGGTCGACCCACACCTCGCCTGGCCACTGGCTCCACGGGCTCGTCCTGACGCTGACGACCACCTGGAAGCAGATCGAATAAGTGTGATTGTAGTTACTCTTAAGCAGTGCGGTGTACTCCAGAGGGAGAGAGAGTGGCAGTATCATGCCGTTCGTGTCATGCAATGCTCGCGCCGCCGCCTTAGGGTGTCCCACGATATTTTCAAAATGCCTTTCTTGATGAGTGCCAGGGTGGATCTGAAAGATGACACAAAATGAAGAAGATCTGTGTAAAGCGATTGAATTTCGGACAATTAAAAGTGCCCGCGCATCGAGGTGCGGGTGCCTAACTCTCAAGGGGGAACAAAAAAGGCAATATTTTAGTAATCATTGTAACCGCATCTTGAAGACAGAAAAGTACGTCATCCGATATACTTTGGTCGGAGGAATCTAAATGTGACCACTAAACAAATATTCAAGCACTTAAAGTAGGCAAAAAATTCGAAAAATCGCTACAGTGTCATAGTTTTTGCCCCTGAGAGTTAGGCAACTGCATATTACAATCTGAATGTTACATTTTCCGATGTCATTTGTCTTCCGGAATCCAAATATGCCCAATTTTTTGAGATCCGATGACCAAAAGTGGGTCAAAAACGGTTTTAAACTTTGAAATTTGCAAGTTTTGGAAAGAATTGTGCCCCTGGAAGATAGGCATTGAGTTGTACAGAAAATACGCTCGTACAAAAAATAACGGCCTTTCCTTCACAAACACAACGCTGTTCTCAGAATTGAAATCCGATGGAAAATGGCTTACCTACGACTGTTTTAGTAACCTCATGTCCCACTCTTCTCTGTCACAAACTTCAACCGCATTGAATTGTCCGAAATTCAATCGCGTTACACAGGTCTTCTTCATTTTGTGTCATCTTTGAGATCCACCCCGGCACGCATCAAGAAATGCATTTTGAAAGTAATGTGGGACACCCTACGCCGCCTTCTGTAAGTCGCAACCGCGACACTGAATTTAGGTTTGAAAACTTGAAACAGCCACATTTTAGAGCTGACTTTGATGTCATGCGGCAATACTCCGTGACCGAATCAGGAGATACAGTCATATGCCCTAATTTCACTGTACGAGGAATGGTCGGACACTGGGCCAAGTTATGGCGTGACAAATTATCACGCCAAAATTGGCGTGACAGAAAAGTCACGCCGAAAATGGGAGTCACACCGTTTTCTGGCGTGAATTTATCACGAGGAATGGTGCCCACAATGCATCTAATGAAAAAAGTCATGCCAAAAATTGGCATGACAGACAAAGTCACGGCGAAAATTGGCTTGAATTTAAATTCACGCCGATTTTTGGTGTGACTTTCCTCGCATGCCCTTTTTGGGCGTGAGAATAAAATCATGCCACTTAAAACGGCACAAAGTCACAGCGATACATTCCCAGTGTTCGGACTGATACTCTAATTTCAGACCCTTTGCAGAAAGCTGCAAAAACGAACAAACTATGTGCACCATTCGACATATTCTAAATATGAAGACGGCAATGTGAAGCTGTGATTCTTGGCTTCAAGCACCATTTAGATAGAATCAGTACTTATCGTATCTCAGCTTCCGCAGAGCACGTAAGTTCATAGAAGCCGAAAAAGAAAACGTGACATTTTGAAGAATGATTCCCGGAAATCAGGTGCTCGTGTACATGTGGGGTGCCTCCTGGCTCAACTCTTGACACGTTAATCTGTCGCTTCTCGTCTAAAAACTAGAGTTTAAGTTTTTTTCCTAACACGAACAGCTTTCATGCACGGACCTATTTCCGGAAGTGCTATTATTTCGGACAGCGTAATATCCCTGAAGGACCGCCAAAAACACTAGTTAGGAGAAACATATTTATAATCGAAGTTGCTAAGAATTTAATTCGCAGCAAAAACAGTTTTTCTGAAATTTTGTCAGATGAACTTTAAAATGGGCCGTGGCTTTGGTAAAAGATAGATTGCATAGAAATATGACTTTCGCTCTATTATACGGTACTCGCAATTGACAAAGTCTATGGAATGAAAGTTTGTTATTTTTCGCTTCCAAACACGTGGCAGCTGAGAAATAATTTTCGGTACCATTTCTTCTAGAACAGTTTAGATCTTGTCCGAAATTAGAGCACGGGTCCAAAATTTAAGCACTTTGAATCCTAATTTCGGACACTCTTCAACAGGCTGCCCCAAATCGGTGTGTTTAGAGACAAGTTTAGGATAGGGGTCATTCGAAGCGTCCTGAGCCCTCGTATCTCCAACCGCGACAAATTTTTCATAATGATCAATTTGTACAATAAGCACGGAAAAAACAACGAAATTTGTCCGAAATAATGGCATATTACTGTACCTAAATCTCAGGTAGTAACGTCCTGCAAGCGTTGCTAACGTCAGAAATGTGTACTTGCCTCTGCCCCGGCGGCCTCGCGGGAGTCGTGGCGGCGGGATCCGCGGAACAGCTGCCCTATCTTGCGCGGCCGGCACCACCCGCCTTTCCGGCTCCTCTGGCGCACGAATCGTTGGGCGGACCACTAGAGCAAGTGCATGGGGCTCTGGAGCGCCTGACGCCTCCAAGAACTGTGGCTCCTCTGGAGCATGAACGGTGCGGTGGACCACCAGTGCAAGTGGTGCACCTTGGGGCTCTGGAGCGCCTGACGCCTCCAAGAACTCTCGCTCCTCTGGAGCAGGAATTGCACGGTGGGCCACGAGAGCGAGCGGCGCGCCCTGGGACTGTCCAGATGGCTCCACCCGCTCCACCAGAGGAACCATCATGGGGGCGACCACTGTGGGTGTTTCATCCATTTGCTCAACTGGCTCCAATTCTCTGTCCGATTCATCACTGAAAAGAAACAATTAATTGCAGTCAAGTAGCTCTGGTGGAACTAGAGCGTACTTTTACGCCTTTCATCAATCAAGCGTTCTTTTCCATTTCGCTCCTCTCCTGCCTATGTAAATGCATGGGAGGATTTCTACTCTACGCTTGACTTCAAGCGCAAAGTATGAGACTTGTAGGCTTGAATGAGGCGTATAACCATGATTCAGTTTCACCAGCGAACCTAACACCGACTAAACGAAGGTGAAAGGTTGTCGTTTCAAGTACCATGGTTTGGCAAGGGACTAAGGCATTAACGTTAACTCGTTAATAGTAGGTTGGTTAGGGCAGTCTGCACGGTTTAACAAAATTAAACTGAACTGAGTAAAAACTTTATCGAATCTAAGAACCTTACAGAACTTCCAAGATCTACTCAAAATCTAACCTTTATAGTTCGATTTGCAAATTTAGGCCAAAAGCAGTTTGACCTTTTTGGGATTATTTGAAGACATCTACAATAAGAATGAGTGCAACACAACTGATACAAGTCGAATTGAGAGTTTACATGCTGAACAGGTCTAAAACTCTAATTTACGATGATGGCTTGATTGGAAATTGTGTGTATATTCTGAGAGGGAGAAAGGTTTTCCGATTTGATAAAGTTTTGAGAAAGTCCTCTTAAACTTGAAGACACCGTATACAGGGGCCGGCGGCGCGCCGCTCACCGGCCAGAGTGGAAAGCATCGTTCCGCGCGTGACCCAAGCCAACTGTTTTAAGTACCTTGAATCAGAGGAAAGGACGACATCGCACGGAATGAGGGGGGGTGACGGCGTCCTCCTCAGCCATTCCGGAACTCTGGACGATTGTGAGTCAGAGGGCGATGGTTCCCTGAGCAAAGAAATGAAGAGAAACTACCGTACAAACTTTACCCTTTACAATGTACACGACACCTGTAATATAAAGACAAGGCCAACGCCATATAATCGCCTCAATACGTTCATAACAGGCCACTTCATTGATGTTTGACGCCTCTTTTCACTTATTTAACAGTAGTGTTGGTTTAGGTACCTGCAGCATTGACTGAAAAGGTTATTGTAGTCCGGACCTTCAAACCATTTCGTCTGAGTGCGTGTGTCTTACGGATAACAAATTGGTTTTGATGAATACACTTTGTTAAAAGACAGGCCGCAGATGCCAAAAGCATGGGCTTTGAGCGTGTAAATGGTTTGTAGAGGATTAATTTCAATGACCCCATTGCGCCTTAGTTTGACAAGGTGGCATCCCCAAGAGTCCTAGAACAGCGGACATAGCCACGTTGGGCACTTACCTTGACAAATCTCCCAGCGACACAGAAGACATGGATGTGACGGAGTCAGTGGGACTGTACGACCGCAAAGGTGCATCCGTTCTTCTTAAAAGTGGAACAATAATCAAAATGAGCACATTACCTAGCTTGACTGCAATAATTCGTGAAAAAACTATAAGTAATACTTTATCTTCAGACGTAAAAGTGAAAAGAAACGTTGTTTTAAAAGGAAGAGTTATGGAAAATTGTTATTATCGTAATCTTAATAATAAAACCGTAAAACCATTCAAAAAAGCTATCACATTGTAGTTTCAACATCTTGTTCCCTTCAATACACTGAAAATTTTATATTTCATGAGACTTACACATGGATAATCTACGAGTTCGTTAGTCTGTCCGAGCCACTACTAATCCAAGTGTGGATGAAGTTCACGATTAAGAGCATGTACCGCATTTTCGTCTACGCTTGCAAGCATTTAAGGGTTATTCCAAGCGTATGGGCGAATTTTGAGTTTCACAAATATGAAAAATCAAACTTTTATTTCGGGGTCAATTTTGGTTAGGTTGCCCTATGCTAATGCATGGGAAGGCACTGCACTTCGTGGCAATGCTAAAGCATTGCACCAATTGGTGCCATGAAAACGTCTTCAAATGCATTGCACCAACTAACGCTATACTGCTACCCTTTGGAATCTCAGTGTGGGCGCGCGTCAAATTGACTTTCACTTTCACCCCTTTTAAAATGCATTGAAATCTGCCAAAAAATGACGGATCTTACTGATGACGGAATCTTACTACACCGTTATAAATCTTGTCGTAAATTGGCGACGTATTAGTCGCTAATTTTCATAGCGACGGAAATCGTTCCGTAACAATTAGGTCGTAATTCTACGACTTTAAAATCGTTTCTGTACGACATGGTCGTAAGTTATTTTGCCAGCACAGTCCCAAAAAGATGGCCAGGACGTTACGATTTCTGTCGTATAATTACGATTTGTGTTGTAAATTTACAACCGAAGTAGTTTATTTACGACCCAATTCATGTCATAACGACTCAACTTGTACCTGTGCGACAATTTAAGTGTTTCGATTACGATCCATCGTAAATTTACGACTTAAGTTGTTAATATACGGTGCAGTTTGTTTATTTACGACTGTAAATGTTTTAAAACGAACTGACTCGTTATGATAATTAGGGACAAATTTGTCGTATATTTACGACAGAAGTCGTAACAAAATGTGTCGTTGGAAAACAACATTGTTGTTTCTTTAAAATGTCGTAAATTTACGACTATTTATAACAGTGTAGGCTATTTTTCTGCCCCTGTCCGAAAATTACTGAGCTGACTTTGATCGTGTTTCGGCCAATACTTATGGTCTAAAGTCTTGAAGTTTTCCCCCAGAGAGCAAGTTTTGAACATGACTGTTTTGCATTACGAGGGGATGATGGAACTTACATTAATTAATACGCGCCTGTTTTTCGACTCATCCCTCTCCGTCCCATCACTCGTGCTCAATCTAAAAATATGATGACCACAATTACTCATTCAGGGGTAGCATCCGGCTTACCATTATGATAATTTTTCCATACCTCGACTATGAACCGATCGCAGAAAGCGTCTTTTCGAAATTAAAGACTGTTGTTGAGATTTTGCGGTAGACATTTTTCAGCAACTGGTTTGCCGTACTTAAAATTCGATTGGGAAGGCCATGATCTGGTCAAATTTTGTTGAGGTGACACGGAACAAGTTCCGATTCCGTTTATTGCTATCGAGGGTCCTTGTTTTTCATACCGGTGTCCGAAAGTTGAACAACCACCCAATAGGACAATGGACGGATCTTACATTGAGCCTTCTTCTGCACCTATTCCGAGGAACCCATGTTACATACCGGGTCAGTTCAAGTGGGGAATCATACATCTCAGTGCGATTCTTAATTTTGATGCGAAACTTGACCGATACTATGGAATTAAATCGAACGACACAGGTATGCGGAGACACAAAACTCACCCATACGCACGGAATCACCCCCACCTACATTTGCTCAGCTGTAATGTTAGTGGTAGCCTTGACAGAACAACATGATGGATACGTTCCTTGGACAGCTTATAAGAGCTTATAGCCCACCCTCCCCCTCTCGGGACTTATTTCTTTTTTCTTGGACAGGAAGGCAACGAGTTTACCTAGGGTACGTAGATGGATTTTCGTATCTCACCTCCTGATTCCGACATGGTGGGTCCTTTGTAGTACTTGCTTCCGTAGCCACTGGCTGCACTGGACGTGGTATTGGTGCTGTCGCAGCTGGATCACTGGCAGTTTGCAGTTCCTAACGGACAAAACGTTTTTAACCGTTGAAAGGACTAAGAATAAAACAGTGATAGTTAGGACTAAAATTTTAGATGCGGTATTTTTATCGCCTAAATTTGGGTGACAGTCATTTTATCACAAAAATTTAGTAGCCAAAACTAGCCAGCTATATTGGCAAGACAGCTGATGCACCCTTCACCGTCCGAATATGCGTGAGGGAACCTTCATCGTACAATTTGGGAGATCAAAGGGAGGCTCTGGTGAAAATGCTATTTTCTCCTAAATAGGTCCCACTGTTAAAATTAGTTAAAAATTTGATGTCTTACCAAGTTTTTATTAAAATTTTTCATTGGGGAGGCACATTCTATGCCCTGAACCCAGTCGCAGAGCCTTTTTGTCCAATTTGGGCTATAACTTTAAAAATCTTCTTGCGCATACTATTTTGTCGTAAAATGTTGGCCTTGAGATTTTTCACTACTTCAATTCATTTTTAAAAAATGCCGGTATGCACAACTCAAAATGTAAATTGCATTTTTATTCGCAAGCTTTCTAACCCAGCATTTAACTGTAATTGATCAAAAATATACAAAATAGACAAATTGCAGGGACTTTTCAGCTTAAAAAGCTTACAATTAATAATATAATGGAAAATTTTGAGCTATGCATGCCGGAGTCTTTTGAAAATGAATCGAAGAAGTGAAAACTGTCAAGGTCAACCTTTTCGACAAAGTAGAACACTAGGTTCACAGCCTGAGATGTGCCTTAAATTAAATTTGCCCTTAGTCACATTTTAGTCGCCTCGAAGAAAGATTTTATATTCCGAACAAATTAGGGACAATGGGATCCATTTGGAAAATGGCAAGATTTTCACCAGAACCTCCCCTTAAGTTATCCTAACGCAAAATAAGGTGATAGAGACACTTCTGTCAACGGCAATCGGGAAATTTGCCTCCTTTGAGCGAAAGGTTGGTGGTTTTGACAAGTGTCCTATGAACTGTACTTAGGTTAGTGTACTGAAAGGTTTGATTTTGAGCACTTACGAGTCGCCTTCTACATGCATTACGAATTTGCTGCCGGCGGGCTTCGAATCGTTGCGAAGGTGAAGGGCCAGGGGTTGGCGCCGGAGTGTCTTGTGGCCTGGTAGTCGGCTGCTTGCTTCTGTCCACCAGTGATGCCTGAATGGCCCAATTCTATTGAAAAAAGAAACATCAGCGTTAGGTGAGACGCAGGAAGGTGGAGGCTCAACCCACTCTTCTGATCAACTAACCAGTTCCTCCTCAAAGGCGCCTGATGAAAACTGCATCCATGAGGCATTAGAAGCCTGTTCCTGGGAAAACACAAGATTTAAAATGAAAAAAATCAGAAGACAATTACACACAGCAAGTTGCAAACAACTTAGTCGTACCTAAACAAACAAACCAACTCATTCAAAATCAAATCAACTAAAAACATTGTTTCCCAAAACAATTTTTCTGTTTGAGGAAAACAAACATCCATTGTATCAAAACAAGTTTGTTGTTCATGAACAAACTTTTGGGTTACGACCTGTTGTTTTACAAAAACCAACTCATGTCAGAAAAAAAATAAGCAATGAATTTGTTGTTAAATCTTAACATAACAATTTTTCTAAACGCAGTGATAGGCGTGTTTTTACCGGGCACGAGCGGATAAGATCTTTTGAATTAGACCCCAAGACGTTAAGATTCTGAAAGAGCTTACCACATCAACAGCGTCGGTCCGTCCTTTCGAAGGTCCCGCAACGTCTGCAAACTTGTGTAACTCGTGACTCTTGTGACCTCGTGCGGTCCCCTAGGAGAGACTGCTGGCTCCGCTACACCTTGATTGCCGAAGCGGCTTGTGATCCATGACATTCGCCACGCGTGGAGGCTCTCTGGTGTACATCACTTCCGTCCTAGAATGTGTTCGTTTGCAGCGCCACGGCGGGAAAGGCAC